>CATIWM010373860.1:0-26221 GCA_949671775.1 Mallotus repandus
ATTAAATGGACTTAATTCTAATTAATTTTAATTAAATGAAATGATCCTAAGTCTACAAATTATGAAGAAGGCTTTATTAATGGGCTAAGCTAAGTCTTAGTTAATTTTATTTAACTAAAAATGGGCCTACATTTTGATAATTAGCGAGCCTAAATCTATTTATTTTAATTCTAAAAGTGGACCTAAATCTGTTAAATTTTAAAAGAAAAAGAAAATAATTATTGGGCTTAATTCTAATCAATTTTAATTAAAAGAAATGATCCTAAGTCTATAAATTATGAAGAAGGCTTTATTAATGGGCTGAGCTAAGTCTAAGTTAATTTAATTTAACTAAAAAATGGGCCTAAAATCTAAATTAACCTCGTGCGCCTAAATTAATTTTAAAGTTAATTAAACCTCAATTTAATTTTAAAGACCTATTCATTAAGTGAGTTAGATCTACACGTGGGCTTGGAGTCCTAAACAAATAAAAATAAAAAACAAGCCCAAATAAAAATAATAAAAAATAATAGATCAAAAACTAACATTATATGATTTTTCTAACCCTAATTTTAATTACATACAACCTAAAATTAATCTAAAGCCAACATTAATTTTAATTGAATTTACCAAATGAAATCCTAATTTACTGACCAATTAAAAAGCACATGCCACGCACATAATTTCACAATTCCCACTATTGGGGCTATTACAATGATATACTGAGAATAAAAATTAAAATTAACTACAACGCAAAAATAAAATAAAATACAAAATAAAATTACAAAATGAATGAATAAAATAATCCTAAAACACGTTCAAATACAAAAGTTAATCCATGACATTCCATGGATCTTCATAGGTTTTGTTCGCCACCATGGATTCAAATCACCCCATCCATAATCATAAACACAAAAATAAATAAGGTTTAGTAACTAAAAGATAAAAATAAAAATCAAATCAAAATTAAATAGAATAAAAATAATCAAATAAAATAAGAAGAGAAAGAAAAAGAACTAGTTAGATGGATGTAGTATTGATTAGCTCCTTAGAGGTTTTGTTTAATTCACCGTTTGAATAGATCTCTAGAATGGATCCAGGTGTTCCAGCTTCAATTGTGTTTTTTATCAAAATCTTTTAATCGCAGAACCAAAAAGAAAGCGTTTTTTAGAAATCTTTCCCGTAACCCAAAGAAAAACCCTTTTTTTTCTCCCTCTTTTTTTTTTCCTCCACTTTTACGTTCCCCTCTCCTCCTTTTATTCTCCCGTATATCCAAATCCGTTTTACAGGATAAGTGATTATGGTAGAGATAAAATGATCAAATAGAGGTTACGTAGATGGGATCAAAGATAGACCAGATATACATCAATTTATTCATTTATTTTCCTTATATTTTTTAAAAATTTTTTTTATTAATTAATTTTTGACCAATCAAATCTAAGAAAAATCAATAAAAAAATAAAATAAAACAGAATTTCACGCCTCGGAACAGTGGATTATCGATCGGTATAAAATAAAACAGAATTTCACGCCTCGGAACAGTGGATTATCGATCGGTAATCTGGAATTTCGATCGAAATTCTGAAATTTCTATCGGAATTCTGGAATTCTGATCGGAAATATGGATTTTTGGTCGAAAATATGGAATTCCGATTGGAATTCTAGATTTTCGGTCTGAAATCCACTATTCAGTTCGAAAATCGGATTTTCGGTTGGAAATAAGGAATTTCGATCGGAATTCTAGATTTTCGGTCGGAAATCCACTATTCCGATCGGAAATCCATTTTCCTTCTTTTTTTTAAACATTTAATTATAGAAAGACCCCTGAAGAAAAAGAAATTTTTTTAATTCAGTCCGTAAAAATGCAATCGAGCCTTGGGATCCGAAATTCAAATACTAGAAACCTATTTGCAAGGAGTTTTCATCATTGGAGTCCTCTTTCGCATCCATATTCTAGTTATCCCGAAATTGGGGGCTTACAGATACTTAACACTCTCTAGCAATGTTAAGGGGTACCTAACACTCTCTAGCAGTGTTAAGGAGTTTACTAGTAATGCTACCCTCATCTGATTAGGATTTTAGGTAGTGCTAGGATCACCTAATTGGTGTCAACATCTCCTTCACCTATTCAAGGTTGTTAAGTAGCACTACGATCATCTAATTGGTGTCGTACAAAGTGGCAATGCTACCCTCACCTGATTAGGGTTTTAGGTAGTGCTACGATCTCCTACTTGGTGTTGTAAAAAGTAGCAACGCTACCTATTTAGGGTTTTAGGTAGTGCTATGATCACCTACTTGGTGTCGTGCAAAGTAGCAATGCTACCCTCACTTGATTAGGGTTTTAGGTAGTGCTACGATTACCTACTTGGTGTCGTGCAAAGTAACAATGCTACCCTCATCTATTTAGGGTTTTAGATAGTGCTACGATCACCTACTTGGTGTGGTACAAAGTAGCAATGCTACCCTCACCTGATTAGGGTTTTTGGTAGTGCTATGATCACCTTCTAGGTGTTGTGCAAAGTTAACTTATGATTGTGGTTGTGGCAGTTGTGATTTGTGTTTTCTTACCTTTTTGGTTTTGTAGCAGATACTCGTAGATCTTGATGAATTCTTATTGAATGTTCTTGAGCTTTCTCGATCTCGATCGTTGCTGAAGACTTTTGGATTTTTATTGGTTGGTTGCAGCTCGAAGTCATTCCTTTATTTTGATCTTCTTATAGATACTTCTTAATCTTGATCAACAATGATGATTTTTGAGTTTTATTTGGCTAGTTGTGGCTCAAGGTCCTGAGAAGGCATTTATGAACATGTGAGCATGAATTTATTATTACTTTGTTTGAAAAGAGTTTTTATTCTTGAATTTATGCATTAAATTAGTCATGGTTAATTGAGTGCTTCTATTCTTGAATTCTTGCAATTGATCCATTGATGCCAAGATTTGTATATATTAGAGCATTTGAGCTATCTTAACTATGATAACCTTGAGTTAATGCTTATCTCAGCAATTTGAAAACATGATCCATAACTCATGGTCAAGATTGTTTATGTTACCAAGTGGAGAGCAAGCTTCCCAAGTTAAGATATGAAGAATATAGTGAGATGAATCTTATAAAGAATGTAGATGAATAGAATAAATCTTGATTATCAAGAGGCTTTTGAGCAGGAAAGTCATAACTGAACATACATTATTTATTTTTGTGCAGGGATTTCCTTTCTTTGGTACCTCCTGCTGTTCTCGTATTACTAAGCATGGATACTACCGAAAGGTCACACAAAAATTTATCGTTATTATTATTTTTTTCTTTGCTTTCCCTGAATTTATTTTCATCTTTCTCTTCTCAAGCATTCCCTGCTTTTGTCACTCAGTATGAATGCCGTCAAGGAGTTCCTTGAATACTCGTATTAAATTTTGAGCATTGGAGTAGGTGAGTGTGGTCTTGAGATCACTTGCCTCTCTGAAAGTTATGTTGATAATTATAATTTATTTTGTTCATCGATGTCCTTTATAGGTTTTGTCTTGCGTGTTCTTCGTCCATCCAGGTGGTAGGCAAGCATTAGATTGATTAAAGTTTAAAATGTCCTGACTTAGAGAAGTTTATCATGCTTAGGAAATCATAAAATGAGCATTAAAATAAGATTATAATAATTGAAATCAGCTCACTTGACTCTGATATATGCAATTTATGGCAGAGATGAAGTTTGTAAAAATTCAAGAAAAGAGCCGTTATTGTTTTTATTTTATTTTTAATGTATGAATGCAAATGCAGGTATATGTATTGGAGAGAGAAGGGAGAGGGCACTCCCCGGCCTAGAGGTGGTAATGATGGTGGCACTTATAAATTTGTTATTTTTGACATTTTCTGTTTGTCATTTTTGTTGACTTATTGATGTTGCCGTTCCTACGTATTATATGCTTTGAAACTATAGCCTTTGGTATATTCTGGTGGTTGTAGCTCTTGCTATATTGCGTAACCCTTTTCATGTTGCTTTATGAGCGGCTTTCTCCTTTACATGCTTGTATTTGCTTTAACATGCACAGTTGCTTTAGCCTTTTGTTGCATTACTTTTATTGATTTGTTGCTTCTTGATCTTGCTTATTGGTGCAGTAGCTCTTTCCTACGAAATAAAGGGGTTTTAGTTAGTGTTTATTTTTTCACAGAATGATTCTCAGTCGAAGTTTATTTTGACTTTCCTTTTAATGGTCTTATGGTCCATGCTGGGAGGGCTTCATGCTCTTAGCCTTGTTTGACAGTCTTGTTGGGATATGACAATTGCTGCATTGTGTAACTTTTGCTGTAGTAACTGTAGCCCTTGCTTTACTGACTATAGCGCTTGCTGTAATTATAGCTCTTACTGTGGTGTCCGTAGCCCTTGCTATACTGACTGTGGTTCTTGTTATGATGAGTGTAACTCTTATTGTAGTGTCTGTAGCTCTTGCTTTAGTGTTCGTAGCCCTTATTGTATTGACTATAGTTCTTGTTGTGATGATTGCAACTCTTGCTGTAGTCTCTGTAGCTCTTGTTATGACTGTAGCTCTTGCTGTGTCGTGTATAGCCCTTACTATGATGACTTTAGCTGTAGCAGTGATGACTTTAGCTCTGGCTATAATGACTGTAACTCTTGTTATGAGGACTATAGTTCTGGCTGTGAGGACTGTAGCTTTAGCTGTGATGATTGTAACTCTATTCGCGAGGACTGTAGCTTTGGCTGTGATAACTATAGCTTTGGCTACAATGACTGTAGCTCTAGCTGTAGCTTTAGCAGTAGAAGTAGCACCTATTATGTTTGCAGTGTGTGCACATGCACGTATGCATATGTGCTTTGAAGTGTGTGCATATTTCTCGAAATGTGTGCACATTTCTTAGAGAATGTGCACGTGTCTCAAAGTGCATACATGGGCATATTTAAAAGTGTGCATATGTCTAATGTGTCTTAGAGTGTGTGCATGACACGTGTGTATGCATCAGATGAAAATGTTACTAAGCGATGATGATGTAATAATGATATCATCATTGGTCATGTTGTGGATATTATTCTGGTGATGTGATGATGAAACAATTAGAGATATGATATGCTTGTCTAATTTTTAATTTTTCTCTTTTCCTGAACAGTGATGTAATTTTCTAGGACTGTGATGTCAAATGTAGCATCCTAAAACATGTAATGCTCGTGTTCATGCAATTTGTACGTGTTTTGTGTGTGTTTTTTTCACTAGAATACATGTATGGGGCCTTAGGAATGTGTGTACAGGGGTCTCAGTGTGCACGTGTGTGAGTTTTGTGGCTCGTGAGGGCTGGAAGAGCGCGTGATCACGTGCGTGGGGTGCGTGATCATACGTTCTTACGCATGGTCATGCGCTCCGAGGCATGTTTGATGCCTTTATATTGAACTCATTTTCGAGTTTGAGGTGATTTTTACTTGTTTTTTCGACCTTCTGTAAGCCCTTTTTAAATTTTTTGGAGTGCTTTTCTTCTATTTTCTTTTGTTACTTCGCGCAGTGCGGGAATTATATACTTCCCTCCTATTCCTGAGGATCTTGGTGACTTTGGCGGTGTGAATACTGCTTCTTTTTCTTTTGACCACTTTATTTTAGAGTATGAGGCGGTTCTTGGACAGATTGGTGCAGGGACCTCTACTGCTGGAACTACAGAGGTTGCTGGGAATAGTGGTGGAGTCTTTTCTCATCCACCTCGACTTTCCCAGGGAGATCCAGTTCTCGTTGTCTATAGCATGGAGACTCATGCTTGGACTATTCATCGTCGACTGGTTAGTTTTCTTACTTAGCTCTTGCTTTGTTATAGCTATAGCTGTTTGCCTTAGCACTTACTGTATGTAGGGGGGTGCAAAAACCAACCGAACTAAAGTAACCGAACCATTTTGGGTCATCAGTTCGGTTGGTGAGTGAAGCTTCGGTCGGTTCAGTTTATTTGGTGGCAAAATAGAATTTTCGGTTTGATTTTAGGGTCTAACCAACCAAAAACTGAAATATTTATATATATAATAAAATACTATATAAAATATATTAATTTAGAAAAATATGTGTAAATATGAAGATTATAAGCAACAAATATTTATATTTATATTATTAATGAATAAATTTTACAAAAAAAATTATTGAATTGATAAATAAAAAATTTAGAAATTATTTCAAAAAATAAAATTGATAAGTCGGTTAACCGACCAAACCGAACTGAACCAAACTGATTCAGTTCCGATATATTTTTGGTTCGGTTTTGATTTGAAATTTTGTATATTATCGGTTATTGGTTTTTGGTTCGGTTTGAACTGAGCCGACCGATGCTCACCCCTAGCTGTGTGTGTTACTTTAGTTTTAGCTCTTGTTGTTTGATTTTAGTATTCGTTGTCTATATAGCTCTAGGTGACATGTATTTTAGCTCTTACTGTAGTTTAGCTCTCACTGTTCAATATTAGCACTTGCTGTAGTCTAGCTCTAGCTGTAGTGTAGCTCTTGCTATGATGTAGCTCTTGCTGTAGTTTTAGCTCTTGCTTTAATGTAGCTCTTGCTGTAATGTAGCTCTTACTGTAGTTTAGCTCTTGCTGTAGTTTTAGCTCTTGCTGTAATGTAGCTCTTGATGTAATGTAGCTCTTGCTGTAGTTTATCTCTTGCTATAGTTTAGCTCTTGCTGTTTGATATTAGCACTTGCTTTTTGATTTATTGTTTGCGTAGCTTTGGCTGTCTGATCGTAGCACTTGCTATTTATGTAGCTTTAGCTGTCTGATTTTACTGTTTGTATAGCTCTGGTTATCTGATCGTAGCACTTGCTGTTTATGTAGCTCTTGCTGTTCATGTAGCACTTGCTATTGTGTAGCTCTTGCTGTAATTTTTCTACAAAGATGCAAAAGAGATATTTTAGTATCTGATGAAACATTGTAACTAATTTACCAGTTTATTGCAGTCCTCTGGGCTTGTCATTCAACTACATGGTAGCTTCAATAAGGTTAGCTCGTATTATCAGGGTCTTCCTCCGTGTGTGAAGCAGATGGTTACTGGGAAGGGCTTTGATGGTATTATTTATACTCTTATTTATGGCTTTTATGCATTGAGTTAGGCTGCGATGTGTGCTCTCATTGAGCGATGGATGGATACTACCCACACATTCTATTTGCCTTTCGGGGAGATGACTATCACTCCTCTTAATTTTGCAGCCATTACTGGGTTGCGTTTTTTCGGGGAGCCTGTCCCTTTTAGCAGTGAGGCATGTAGTTTTGCCATTGTGAGGAACATATGGCTGAGGGATTTGTTTGGTGTCACTGCTTCTGTAAAGTTTGGCTGCTCCTTTTTGATCCGATATACACAACTTGTAGAGAAGGTGAGGTCAGAGCACAATGCGGGTCGTGTTAACTCTTAGCAGTTGGCTAGGTTTTTCTTGTTCTATCTTCTGAGTGCTGTTATCTTCCTGAATGCCTCCGGCATTGGCTTCCTGCAGTTGAGGCATAACCGTTTTTGCTCAGATGTGTTTTGGCTAAGATGCAGCTTGAGGGATCTACCGAAGTATAGTTGGGGCATAACCACTTTTGCTCACATGTATTCTGGCTTAGATGCAGCTTGTAGAGGATACTCGTGTGTTTGTAGCTGCTTGTTCATGCTGGATGTGAGTGTGGTCTCTTGCTTTTGGATTGTTTCATCTTTGATTGTTCTGATTCCTTTTTTCCTGACAGGTTTGGGCTGACGAGTTTAGCATGCTTCCTAGTCCCACTATTGAGCGCTTGCCCGAGGGTGGATTTCCACGCTTTCCATGATGGATTAGAAGGACTTCTGGTTTGATCAAGAGTCCTGCAGAGGCGAGGGGTCTTTTGAGTAGATTGACCCACAGTCAGGTATGATGTATTTTGATTTTGCTTTCTCATTCTTTGACAACCTTTTGCTTATATATTTCTCAGGCAGATTTGTCCCTGTTGGTGGATGGAGCAATAAGACTGGTTGATTGAGATGGGGGTGGCTTGGCATCTGACACAGAGGAGGTTCTTATTGCCCGACCTAATTAACAAGGTATGGTACCTGGGTGAGTAGGTTTATCGCTGGTGGGATAGATCGTTCATAAGGAGAGTTCCTGTTGCTTCTTCTAGAGACATATTTTAGGGTTAAGAGCTTGTTGGAGAGGAGCTCGATGCAGCTAAGAGGGAGTATAATTTTGAGGATTTCTTAGAGGGAGCTCATTTCTCTTATATGATGACTCTGGTGCCATAGTTGATTGATGTTGTGGCTATGGAATTTGTTGCACCTCCACCTCCTCAGGCAGATCCTTCATAGCCTTGGGGTCTAGAGCTGGGACTTCACAGGCATCCCAAGGCCACTCCGCTTCTAGGGTAGCATCTTCTGATCCGATATGCTTCTGAGCTGTGTGTCTTTTTTCCAACATTATAGACACCGTCGAAGGAGATCAGATGAGGAAAGTGGTTCTAGGACTGAGAAGATGACACATGCCAGTGGTGTAGGATTTAGTGGTGCCGTTCTTGGTGATTTTATGAGTGTAGCACCTCCGATGTTGTACGGGCTATCAGTTATAGGAGCAGGAGCACGTTTCTCTTTGCCTAGAGCGGGTACACTATTGTTAGATGTAGTGCCTATGGATGATACTCATGTTAGTCTCTTGACTCTATGAGGGTTTTCTCTTTTCTTGATTTGTACATTATTTGATTTCTTTTGCTTTGTAGGTGCCTGTTTTGACTACTTAGTCTTGGTATACTGCTACGATCAGTGCGCAGGAGTATTTCATGGAGTTCACTAGCTCGCAGAGCGTATTGCCTTATTCTTTTATTAATTTGTACCTATTTTATGCAAGTATATGAATGCATGAGATGTGATCCATGATGTTTATCTAATGCAGAGTGAGTACATCCTTGCTAGTCATGAGTGGGAGAGGGAGTGAGCGTCTTATCGTGAGCAGATCGATTAGCTGTATGTGTGACTGTTGGCTTTTGAGATGGATGCGGAGCTTGGCTTGGATGATGGAGATGGCTGAGTGGATTCAGTTGTTGTTCTTGATAGCACCTATAACCGATGTAGTTATTTTTAGGAGGCAAGATATATACTTTTGGCTATGGTTGTTCAGTGTTGTACTATTTTTCTGAAGTGACGGACTCTGGGTGTTGTATTTGGGCATCTGTCCTATTTGTTGTAGCATTCATTTGTGTCATGTGATTGTTGCTTTTGCATGGCTTATTGTACCATTGATGATTGACTTTATGCTCTCTGATGATGACTACAACATTTGTGCTTATTGTACCTCTGGATGATGACCACATACTTATATGTTATGTATGCATGATGATTGTTCCACATGATGAATGGTAGCTTATTTCTCATCATAGGACATGTATATGCATGCAGGTGAATGGAAACAAATTAATTTTTATCTTTGAGCTTATGCATGAATGTATTTAATGATCTTAATGGATGTATGCATGAAATGATGATGGTATTGGTATGCCAAGAAGAATAACATCGACTTGTACTCTACGGGCTTGTGTCATGTAATGCAAATGAGTATGCTATATGATGAAGGTGAGCATTCCTTTAGGGAGAGTCAGATGATTAGTAGTTCTGGGATCAATATTGGTAACAGGAGGATCAATACATATGAGGGAGAAACCAGGGATCTTGATGTCGGTATGCTAAGCTAGGCAGAATGCAAGTTTAGTAGCTTGTTTGTTTGCACTCCTTATAATCTAATGATAACTCGGAGAATGGCTTACAGTTAGTATTCATTCAAGTACATGTCTCATATTATTACTTCCTTTCTACCCCCTTTTTCCTAGGCGATTCTATGCACTTAGCTGGACTTTTATTTTTTATTCTTTCTTTTCTTTTTTCTTTTCATTTTTTCTTTCTTTTATTTTTTTGATTCTTTTTTTCTTTTTTCGAATTAGGCTATTGCGAGAATTTAACACTTGCAGTTTTAAAGGAGTGTGAAGTGAGTAAAGAAAATCAATAGATTATAAGGTAATGACAAATAAAGGATTTAGCATTCCACCAAGATGTCTGATAAAGAACATAAATATTCAGCACTAGTAAAATATCAAAATAAGAGTTAATTATTTACATAGGAGAGGAGTTTCATTGGTCTTCTTCATTCTAGTTGCGATGTGACTTTCACTGAGGATAATTTTCTGTGGTTCTCCTTCGCTTTTCCTTCTCATGATGATCAAATGTAAGTTTATAAAGGACCAGTGGGATTTGTGAAGCAAGTGCCCCGTTACTTCCATGAGATTCGTGTGTCCCAGAGGAGGTGAGGTCTATCTTTGAGGGTGGTTGTAGTGAGACTGGATAGTTAGGGAGTGATTCATTTTCAATGTGGAGTAGTTCTCTGTATTTGGGTAAAGGGCTAGTTTTGATGTTAGGACTCTCTTCCAGGTCCTTAAGTTTCCCAGAGTCAATTAGATCTTGAACTATGCGTTCAATGGTATAACATTCATTAGTGGCATGTCCTGGCATTTGGTGATAGTGGTAGTATAGGTTAAGGTCTATTTGGGTTGTCTTGGATTTGGTAGTGTTTTTGGTTTATGGGGTTTCACAAGGTTTCTTTGTTGTAGCATTTTAAAGATCTTGGAGAGAGGTTAGTGAGCTTTGAATATTTTCTACAAGTCAGAGGAAGATCAGCTGTAGGCGATTCTCGGAACTCTGGATGTAATGGATCATAACCCACTATATTTTGGTTAATCCCTCTTAGTCCTTTAGCTTTATGATCTCATAAGAACTTGTTCATAAGTGTAAAAAGCTGATTGAAGCCTTCGATTAGGGTGTTGGTGTTTTCTTTCATCAAAACCTTAAGTTGAGAGGTCCTGTAGGATAATTCTTGAATTTCCATTACTGATTCGGATTCAGTTGCACTTGCTGTCTTAGAAGAGGATTGTAGATAACCTTCTTGGTGAAATTTGCAATCATCTTTAATATCTTTAGGCATGCTTATGACTTCTTCCCCCTTATTTGACTCAGAATTAGGAGTGTCAATCTTGCCACTTAAGAAAACCATCTCATCTTTGAGGTCTGGGGTTTAATGAAGGATGTTCTTGATTTCAGTTTGCACAATGGTCTTGATTTCAGTTTGCATAATGGTCTTGATTTCAGCTCGAAGGATGTTGATTAAGCCACTATCAGCTATGAATTTCTTCATGTGCTCTTTCAATAGGTCATATAGACTTTGGTGCCCAAATTGTTCGGCCATTTTTAATTCTAACCGTTTCTGACTCTCCCTTTAGGGTTGCTTTTGGGGTTTATGGCTGCAGAATGATGGGGTTAGTGCAACTATCATGAAATGCATGTATGGGTACAATTGTTGTGAGATGCATGCATGGATGTATGATGTTTTTCAAAAGGATAAGATTAGGATAAGGAATAAGGACAACATGAATGCATATTATGTTATGTGCTGCGAGATATTTATTGGTCAATAGAGCCTTATTAGGAATGCATATGATGCTCTTTGAAATGAAAACACATTAAAAGTAGAAGGGTTAGTAATTAATAAGATAAGCTAAAAGAAGGAATTATGGATGCTTGTCATGCCATAAGCTGTAGAAAAGTCATCATGTGTGCATGACGTGTCCATATAAAGGGATAGGGTGAGAATATATGCATGAGATGTCTATGCAAAAATACAAGATGGCTGCAGAAAATCATGGTTAGTGTATGCTTTTTACATGTATCTATATATGCACAATTAAAAGAAAAAGAATAATACCGGTTAGTATTTCCTGCACAAGGAACAAACCATTCATAAGCAAGCTCTCGCTTCCAACCTTATCGCTCTATAGGGTTATTGAATCTCTTTCCTAGGTGTGTTTCGACCTGATAGTCAGTAGGGGACTATAGTTCCACTCTCAGACTAGGCATTTTTGATTTGTATTAATGAGAACCAAGAGGTAAACTAGGAAATGATGCTCAAATGCACTGGAGGTAACCGTAAAATGTCAATATGAGGACTAGTCGTTAGGTCATAAATGGCGTCTATAGTCGTTACATGCCCGCGTGTGTAGGGGCTATAGCCGACATGAGGGGTCCAGTTTCGTGTCCCCACATTGATATTCAATATGTTTACCAAGAGGCATGGAAGTATTATTTGAGAGTTTACAATTTAATTCTTGTAACACAAATGTCTGCAGTCCAGTCAAATTTCTGACCCATCTATTTGATCCGATAAGGACAAATAGATGATGCTTGCATGTCCTTCATCAAAAGATGCCACTATTTGTCAATTCTCATAGGCTATTCATACTGAGGTGAATGATTCTTATCATTCCTTGCACATTGAGTTTATGTAAGGTAAATAAAAATCACACAGTCTAAGTGTGAGTAGTCTATAGGAATGGACGTAATGACGTCAATCGGTGATGGACACTAAAAGTGTCATGGCATTTATGAATGTTAGGTCTAATGGATAACATCAGGACTAGCATGCAAGGCTTAGGGGAATCCTAGTGGAGATTTCTATTGATTTATTTACATAGGCTGAGTCGAGGGTGTAAGGCTAAGGGCTCCTTTAGCGGGAATGCCCTCCATGACTAGGGTTACAGACTCTGATCAGTAAGTCTAGCATTCTTTCAATAATTTGGGTCACCCCCCTTAAGGACTTGGGTCACAAACTTTGGTCAGATGAGTCCGATAAAATAATGAGTAAATGCCAAAGGTGACAAATCTGAATCGGTCACCCTATGACTCATGTGGAACCATAACGGATCACTTTTCATCATTGTCGGCTGATAGGGACCAAAGGTACATGTGTGATTATGTAGTGCAAATGCAGTGGTGAAGGGCTCCATATGATTGAGTATTATGTAACGAGAAATAGCCATTTTCAAATTGATCTCTCTAACCAGAGTCCCTAGTGGAGTCGCCACTATGAGCAACTTATTTTCAGAAAGTCCCAGGTGGTTTGGGACATTTTTTCAATTTCGAGGGACATGGCAACTTTCCCGGATGGGACATCCATTATGTGTTTGGGATAGGGACAATTGATTGGTCTTGGGGGGATGCGAGACGCTTTATGTTTGGAGTCGCCACTTGGTTTTTAGAAAACTAGGAAAAGGTGAAGGGGACGACATTGAGTCACTTAACGAGTATCATCCCCAGTAGAGATTTTGAGCCTGGGAGATCTTATCTACTTTTTGACTATTTCTCATTATGATACTCAATATATGGCTACCATAGTACCCTAGTTCTGGTAATGACAGTTGATATATAGACATTCACATAAGCACATTGGTAATAACGGAAAGTACGAGAAATTTAGCATAATTATTTACAAGGCTTTCCTAGCAAATACATTTAAAAAAGGAAAAGAAGGTTGTGAAAATTTAAATCTAGCAAATACCTACAAGATAGAGGTTAATACAACTATATGCAATTCCATTTATTCATCCACTCAGAGAGCAGATAAGCACAACGAAGATGATTGATGCATCATGAATGTTTAAACAGATGCACGTAGTTCATGCTCTTGCAGGAATTATTATAAAGTGTTTCTAAATGATAAGATAAATAGTAATTAATGATGATTGCATAATTGGACCGTAATATCAAAGCTCTACCATAGATAAGGAGCTTTCGTATTTATTGAATGCATATTGATGCAAAGTGACGATTTATTATGAATAAAATAAAGCATAGATTATTCAATTAGCATGAAAATTGCCAATCTCATCACACAATCACAATAATTTCTCAACTACTGGCAGCGATAAAGTAAAATGCAAGACAGTAAAATAAACATGCAAAAATGATCATTTGGTCCTCGGATTCAAATGAGCTTGTTTGGCATTTTTGAAGCTTTAGCTTCGTAGGATTCTTAAGCCGTCCTCGTCGAGAGGTTGAAAATGATGTGTTTAATGCAAATTCGTATACCTTTAAAGCATGTTTTGACAAAGATATGGTTGGGTTCGGTTCAAAAACGGTCTAAAAATCCTACGATAGAAGGTGGGCTAAAAGTGTGTGAATTGGGACTCCTAAGTTTTCAATTCTACAGTGTTTCAGTGTGTGCGTCTATTTTTTTTTATACTTTGGCCCCTTTCCCTTTGGCTTCCTTAGCTCTTGCCTTTTCAACATGGGAGGTAGAGACCCCTATTTATAGGAAAAATGCCTAAAAATGTGTGAAAAATAGGGAAAATACGTGTGATCATGCCTCTAGTGTGCGTGATCACGGATTTGGGTGTGTCATCACGTGCTCTTTCACGCATCACGAGGCCTTTCCAGGCTCTAATCGCACTATTTTAGGGTTATTTTTTTAGGGTTTTTGGACCTCCCGGATGCATTTTTGACATCCGTTTTGTCAAAATCGGCTTCCTTTGTCAGGCCTGAGCAAAATATGTTTAGGTGTGGTCATGCGCTACAAATTTGCTCACGCATAACTTCTCGAGATTACGCACAGTATTCCGGGGTCACTTCCAAAAGTTTTTAAGGGCTTCAGACGTGTTTCCAATGTTCATTTTGTCAAATTCGGCTTTCAATTTCATGAAGTTGAACTCCGGTCTCATGAGCCAAACACCGGTCTGATGAGTTGCTCATTTTGACCAATGATTACTCGAAACGAGCGACTTACCACTTCGATAATTCATAGTTCATGAAATTGGGATGCAACTTAACGATTCAGAGGTCGATGTTACTTTTTGATGGCGTTGTTTGGTTTTTTTTAGACTCATGGCATGCTTTAGAGGTGGTGCGAATGAACAGACACTTTTCATATTCGGAGAGACATTTTCATCACTAGACCTTTTTGGGGACAGTCAAAATTCTTTGTATGACATTAGCTCCATGTGTCTTATGGGTATTTTCATTCTGAGGTACTTGATGCATGTATTGACAAATGTTTCAATGAGGAAAGGTTTACCCAGTATGGCATTGTATGTTACAGAATATCAACCACTATAAACACCATTGAGAATTCTTTGTATTGCCCATCTTCACCCAATTGGACCAAAAGGACTACGGACCCTTGGAAAGGTACAAATTTCCCCTCAAGGACCATAAGAGGATTAGATACCCTTCTAAGGTTTGTGATAGATTTGTGCAGTGCTTTAAATACACTCATGGTCATCAGGTGCAGTACACTTCCATTATCCACCAGCACCCTTGTCAACAAGGTATTGCTGATTCTGCCATTTATCACTAGAGCATCTTCGTATGGTCTATCTAGCCATTCACCATCCTCAGGAAAGAAATTCACTTATTGCTTATTCTAGTGAGTAATCATCAAATATACCCCTTTGACTCGTTGGCTGTTCTTACCTAGAATCCCCTTTTGGGTTGACCGCCTAGGTTCATGTTTATCACAAAAGCCAGTTCCTCTGTTTTCTTGCCTTTTTTTCTTTCCTCTTCCCTTCATCCATTTCGAATTTTATTTTTTATTATATTTAGACTAGAGGACTTCCTTTAGATAAAAAAGAAGTAATGAAACTCTTTTTAAGAGCCTTAAGATTCATTATATATAAAGGGAAACTTTACAAAAGAGGATGTCACATGCCACTCCTCTGGTGTCTTACTCCATAAGAAGTTGATTATATTCTGAAGGAAATGCAAAAGGAGTGTGTGGTACCTATATTAGTGGACAGTCTTTGTCTGACAAGGTCATAAGGAAAGGGTATTTTTGGCTAAAATTTTTGAAAGATGCAGCTGAATTAATGAAAAATGTAACACTTGCCAAAGGTTCGCAAATAATATCCGTATTCCTGCTATAGAGCAAAACCCCATTCTGGCTCCATGGCCTTTTTCTCAGTGGGGGATAAATATACTGGGACCATTCCCAATAGCTCCAGGATAAATGTTTTATCATACTAGTGGTTGACTATTTTATGACGTGGGTAGAAGTAGAAGCTTTTGCGACCATCACAACTCAAAAGACCATCAATTTCTTTTGAAAAAAAATATATGCTAGTTTAGAGTACCAAGGATTCTCATTTCAGACAATGGCAAATAATCTGATTGTCAAAAGGTCAAAAAATTTATAGAAGGTCTTTATATTGATCATCATTTTAGCTCAATTTCTCATCCACAAATGAATGGCCAGGTTGAAGTTTCCAACCAGACAATACTAGATGGGTTAAAGAAAAGGTTGGAAGGGGCAAAGGCAGATTTGGCTGAAGAATTACCAAGTGTGCTGTGGGCTTCTAGGGCCACTCCTAGGAAGTCTACTATGGAGTCTTATTTATGTTGGCATATGGCACAGAGGTTGTAATCCCTGCAAAAATTGGGATGCCCACTCAAAGATTATAATTCTGTGATCTTGCAAAAAATGATGAGGAATTATGGATCAATTTGGATTTAATAGAAGGTTTGAGGGAAGAATCATCAATCGATTAGTTGTACAGCAAGGAATAATAACTCGATATTTTAATTCAAAGATCAAGCACTATCTATTAAAAGTTGGGGATTTAGTTTTAAAAAGTCTGAATGCTATCAGGAAAAGAGAAGGACAAGGAAAACTATCACCTAGTTAGGATGGCCCATTCAGGATTGCTAGAATTATTAGAATCGAAACGTATCACTTGATAGATTCTAAGGGAAACAGTTTGCCACATGTGTGGAACTTGAAGAAATATTACCAATGAAGATGTTCTTTTTTTGTGGGAAGTAATCTATGTATCTTAATTTGTCTATAAGAGAGTTAACATTATGTGTACTCTTCTATGTGAAGTAATGAAAATCTGCCCTAAAGTGTTAACATTGCTTTTTTAAAATAGGGAGAAGGTGCATTTAAGCCCTTAACATTTGGCCCAGGGAGCACAAAAGCCCTTTTTCTTTTTCAGGACCATTTAAACACGATTTTTATGTTTTCCTTTAGCTTATACCCCTCCGCTAACGGTGCTTTAATTGGGAGACCAACTTCATGAAGGTAATCTGATGTGGCTAGTTAACTGGTCAAAATAAATAGTTCTTACAGTCATAAAGCAACGACTTCATCTCCTTCATGTTCTTCTTCTCTCTCGTCTAAACTTTTCACCAAATTAGAAACCTTAACAACATAATTGAGAAATTGGGAAAAAGAAATGGCGTCATTTTTGTCATCATCTTCAACTTCAGGGAGTTCCAGACATAGTAGGAGAAGTAATATTACATTGGATTATGTAGGAGAGAAGAAGTTCTGCTATTGTTAAATTTAGGGGTTGAGATTCATTGTGCCAAGGTAGTCATCATAGACCGATGATAACCCTGGACGTAGGTTCTATAGGTGTCCAAATTACAAGGTAAGTGAGTAGTTGATATATTTGAATAAATTTTATTTTCTAATTCATAGGATCGGTTATTATAATTATTTGTGTAAAAGTGACATATTAATGGGTGTGAGTTTTTTGAATGGCATGACCCACCTGTGAGTGATAGAGTGAAGAATTTGCTAAGTGAATTAAAGTATGACAAAATGATGTTGTTGGCTGAGAACAAGTTATTGAAGGCACTGAGACCTATATCAAGCAATATGGATTATGATATTAATGTGGTATTGGGACAGTTGAAGATGTTAAAGAAAGAAAAAGAAAAAGAAGTTGAGAGCTGCAAGAAGAAAATGATATTAGATTATATTGGTTGGTGTATTTCATGCATAATCTTTGTAATTATCTATCTATATATATATATATATATATATATATATATATATATATATATATATTGAAATACCTTAGAGGGGGGAGGGGTGAATAAGGCAATCGTGTTCAAATCAAAAGTAATTAAAATTTAAACAAAAATTAGAAAGATTGTTGAGAAGGAAGAATGAAGAACACAATGATTTAAGGAGTTTGGATTTAATAACAATCCTACGTCTCAACCTAACTTATCCCCAAGTTAGGATTTTAAATCACTCACAATCTTATTCATAAGATTAAGATTACACAAGAGTTTAAGCTCACTCTTACAACCTTACAAACAAGAGTTTCCAGGCTCACTCTAAAACTAATTCCCAAGTATTTTAATGGCTAAACACTTAAACCAATTCCCATAGAAATAAATCTCACTTCCTTTCTAATCTATCCCAAGACTTAGATGAAGTAGAAATTCTATTTCTAATGTGCAACCAACTCTCACAAGAGTTAATAAAACTAAGAATGAATAAAATAAAAGTTTGAGAGCTTTGATGAATGCTTAAGAGTGAATGAATGATAAATAAGTTTCTTAGCATTCAATTGAGCTCTAGGAGGTGTTTATATAGATTAACACTCAAAAATATAGATGTTGGATGTATTAAATATGTCTCCAACATCTATAAATAATTTTTGAATATTCTTGGACTTTTTGCAGCTAAAAAGATGCCCACGATCATGAGGAAGCAGTTTTGGCTCGTGAGAAGGAAAATACTAGCTGTTACCTTTGAAAAATGTTAAAAATTCCCATTTTTGTGTTTTTAGGGGAGTTCTCACGAGCTACTCATGGATTTTCATGATCATGAGCACTCCTCATGAGCATCACTGCCTAAAACACTCACAAAGGCACAAAAATGATGCTATAGGAGGCTGCTCATGAGATGCTCATGAGCGTCATTAAAGAAGATCGAATTGGCCTTAACTTTATTCATAAATGTTGTATATAATTGTCTTATATTTCCATATCACTTTGAAGCATCTCATTTGGACTTATGTAGCTCAAGATATTTCTGAAATACTAAGAGTTGCTCAACTTAAGATGAAAGCTGCATAAACTGACTTCGACTGAAGTTTTGCATACCAAAATAAGCTCTGATTTTGAGAAGTAAGAGCAATTTAGAATGCTTATGATGTGTAATTCAAATTTTAAGAAGATCACTTCCTCATTATAGAGCTCTAAGACTGTCAAAATCCTTCTTGAATCTCAAAGGTTGAATTAGCCTAAAAGCATGCTTAACTCCATTTTGATTTCCATGATAGTCCTAGCTTATACACACTTAAACAAACATATTAAATGCTTAAAATTAAGTTTGTAAAGATCAAAATCAAGATTAATTATTGTTAAGGTCAACATATATATATATATATATATATATATATATATATATAAAATGTATGTTAAACTTCAAAGTTTTGGTTGTGTTGCCATTTTGACCTCTGCCCCATCACCAGTGAAGTTGATTTTTCTTATACTGCTACTAGATGCTTGCTTTTTTCCTTTACTATTCCTCATCAGATGCTTATTTGGGATAGGGAATCTGGTTTAAGGATCAGTTTGATCAACAGTCAAAGAATTCAAAGATAGTCCTTTATTAATGACCCTTTCATTGGAATGTCCAGGCTACATGTGGCACACAATTCACACACAACACAAAACACAATATTAACCATAAATCAGATAAATAGCATTTTCATAACACATCTTAATCACAACATAACTCAGATTAAGATATAAATAGAATTAGAACTCAGAATAGGAAACACACAAATAACTCACATTCAATGTTGTTTTGCCTTTGTTTAAATCCACATAGCATCAATGACCAACTTCTTTATGTCTACTTTACCTTGCATAAAAGCCTCCGTTGCTCCTTACTGTCTGTTCAGGGTGCTGAACTATTTAGTTAGGTTGATTATAAACAATGCTCTAACTTACCATTGGCTGTGACTGATTCTGTGTAGTCTCAATTGGTGTGGCATTTTCTTGGACAGATTCTTGATGCCTTGATGTTGTAGTTTGGTCGGATGATTTCCTTTTTTTAATCCCAGATGGAGTAGCCTGACAAAAGGAACAATCATTGGTACCAAAAATTAAGTACAAAATATATAAAAAAGAATTAATGTAAAATAACTTGATTGCCTTTGTTTAGACAGAGCCTTTTGTTGTGTCCCACTTGATGGTAGAATCCACACTTATGTGTAATGCCTTTCCTATAAAGTTTACCACTTGTGTTTGTGCTTTAAGGGTTTGGCTCGTTGGATGCGCTTACTCTTTTGGTCCAAGGTTTGTCACTCAACTTGACTTGAGGTGGTAGTTCAATTGGCTCATATTGATCACACTTCATAAACCTTTACAAGGTATAGGATGTAATGGATATTAATAAGCAGCCATGTAAGTGGACTTATGGTACCACATAGTAATCTTAGACATGGGGTTTACCTTAGAATGGTATATGGCACATATTCCATGTGCATATAGGATGCCGGTCAAATCCCAAGACCTACATGTACACAACTGTCTATCCAGGAAAAAAGTGTGCTTATCTGGTCGTTCCTCAATCTCATAACCCATATCACCATTTAAGACCACCTTACACCCAACAACATTTTCTTTGTTGTCTTCAAACAACTACATGCAACTTGGACTCCATTCATTGAACTACTTTTTAGCCTTAGCTTTATTCTCTTTGATTCTGTTCATTGGTTGAAGATGAATGTCCTCTAACATGCTTACAATAGGCTTATGCCTTACAGGAAGTATCCAAGCATTGAAAGACTCCACTAAATTACTGTCAACCATATGGCTCTTGCATCGACTACTAAAGTATTCCCCACACCAGTTGTTTGGAGGATACTTTAGAATGTCTTCAACTGCCTTGGTGCTAAGTTCACCTAATGTCACAAGGTTGTCTTTAAATTTCTCTTTGTATGAACTCCATGCAGAAGTGAAAAACTGTTTTTTCAGTTCCCCTCCTCCCAATCTCTTTGACCAGTTGGTGAATATATGCCTTGCACACCAATGGTGCTCAACATTAGGTAAGACTTGTAAAACAACATTTGTTAATCCCTAAACCATGTAACACAAATAAATATTAAAATTAGATAAAAAACTCCATAAAATATAAGAAATAATGTAAGTTATATATTAATAGATGCATAAAACTCAAACTAATAAATAACTTGCCTTTTACATGTTTAAGAAGAGGGTTAAAGTGGATCCATCTCCTAGCTCAAGTTCTTGAGCTAACCAAACCAACACAGGAACCATTTCCAATAGTTGGTATTTTGCTTATCAATGACTGACCAAGCAATTAGAAACATTTGGTCATCTCCATCTACCCCAACAACAGCTAAAATTTGACCTTTGCAAACTGCTTTTAGAAAATAGCCATCAAGTACAATTAAAGGTCTGTACCCTCCCTTCCAACAACTCCTACACACATCAAAACATTCAAACATTCTTCTAAACACCCTTGTTTCTTCTTTTAATTCATCTTTCCACAGTTCAATCTCGGCTTTAGTTCTTGGATTGGCTCTCTTTAAGAAAGCTACATACGCTTCTAAAAAACCAAACTCAACTTTAAAACTTCCATAAAGCTCGTGAATAACCTTTCTTTTAGCCCTTTTACACTTGTAGAAACTAACATTAGTTTTCAAAACTTCCTCTGCTTCATCCTTCATGTCTGCAACCCTGAATGCAGGATTTTTGTAAATTCTGTCTTTAAAGTGCTTTGCCAAAAAGTTTTATGAAGCACTAGGAAGAGCAAAATCCCTATAACATCTATGATCTGGATGTAATTTTTTCACAGCCAACCTTGGGTTTTCCTTATCTTTTGAAATGAAAAGAAAAAAGTGGACATCCTTCTTCATTAACACAGCTCACCCTAATCTTATGAGGTTCATTAGGAGTAATTTTTAACTTCTTACTAAAAGCAACAACATATTTTGCTATAGCTTCCCTTGCTTCTATCACATTAGCAAATGTCATCCCCAAAAGAAAGTTAGGTTGGACTCCATCAAATTTTACTCTGTCATTGCCATTTTGCTTCTCAGATTCTTCCTCTTTCTTTTCCTCTTCTGCACTCAGCTCACTTGCTTTACTTGCATTTTCTTCATCATTATTCCCATCTTTATCTAGCTCACTTACATAACCAATTGGAGGAACATAAGTTTTGTTCACTACATTTGCCTATGCATTTACATACTCATCACCATCAATGTTAGTACCTCCCTCTGGATTCTCAATAATCGGATCTTCATTTGCATTTACTTCATCTCTTTCACCATATTCATTTACATCCTCTTTATTTACTAAAGCTGCCTCCTTTGTATTTACATCCCTAACAACTTCATTTGCATTTTCAGCATTCACATTAGAACCAAATGCCTCTGCATTTAAATACCTAATAACTTCATTATATATTTCAGCATATGGACTCACAGGATGAGACTCTAATGACAGTATCTGAGGTTGGTATTGAGGTTCATCCGTGTCATGGTCAGCATAAAACTCTATTTCCCTAAGCCAACTGTACTCTATTATGTAATTTAACACCAACCTAGTATTGTTATCGTCATGCACTAAAAATAAGCCATCCCTTAATTTTTCCCTAACTCCAACACAAATATTTTCTTAGCATTTGTACAACCTAAGGTTTTATGGTACCAACTTATCATTTTCACTGACCTCCCATTTACCCAAAGTTAAAAATTAAATTTACAGTGCCATCGATGCTACCACTGTAAAGTAAAAAGACAATAAAATAAAATCAAATGTCTGTTTCTATTCAAAAGTAAATGTGCATATACCCCTTTTACAGAGCATAACAAAGAATCCAATAAAGTTATCTTTTTATTTTATTATGATAATGTATAAAAAAAAGGCCCAAAAACCAAACACCATCACCAACACTATGTGATTTTATTCCACAGAACAAAATCATAAGAAAATTGAGTAAATTAAACACTGTTTGTACCTGTTATTTTTCAGCAATGACATCGATTGAAGACCTCACCAAGCTGTAACTTTCATATAGAAGAAAATGACTTCTCAGATTGCTTCATCAATCTCTTTTTTCAATGGTGGGATTTGCTTTGTGTTGTTAGGTTAAAATCTTTTTCTCAAAAATCACTTTCCTATATATAGTAGCGAGACTTTTTGTTAAAAGGCGGTAAAAGTAAATGATGCAGCCTGTATAAAGCTCTTTATAGACATATGGGACCCGTTTTAATTTTATATGGGTGCCACATTGGATTAATGAAATGATAGTTTTCTCCCAATTAAAGCACCATTAGTTGAGGGGCATAAGCTAAAGGAAAACATAAAACTTGTGTTTAAATGGTCCTAAAAAAAGAAAAAGGGCTTATGTTAGGGGCTTAATGCACCTTCTCCCTTTAAAATATTGATTGAAATCAATCATTTGGATAGCAAACATCCAAATCATATATGCATAAGCATACTGGTCATACGAATCTCCCCTAAGGGAATGCCTTTGTGAGAAAATATAAGGCAAAACACAAATAACGTGTTCACCACATAGCCTTTGAGAAGTGAGATTTAAAATCTAAAAGTTCCAACATAAGGAACACTTGTATAGGTCCTTTAAACTATATAAGTTTGAATACAAAAACATAAATAAGAAAAAGTAAAATAAGCATGTATAAAAGCACCGCCACTTGGCAATATGAATATCATCCAACAAGTCAGAACAAACAATTGTCATAATAACATCCATACCCAAATGCCTTCAAATAAAAAATTTTCAAAAAGTTTGATAAAAAGGAGACTACTCCTGAATAGAAGTTACATTTTAGCTTTTTTCTGCATCCCCTCCGTGGTCAGTGTGGACCTTTTAAGCCTCCTAGCTTGATCTTGTACAGGGACATCTGCCACAGTGTGAGAGGGATCTTGCAAAGTGTCCTTGGCCATATTGGTCTCTTCACCATAGTCCTCTCCACCGACCACTTTAAAAGTTAAAAATCCATTATAGGATGGCAAGATTCAATTTCACCTAGGAGATCATTCCAACCCTTTGAATAAAATTTTGATGCCTGCATACAGATTTCTTGTTTGAATTCCCCAGACGCTTTATATTCTTCCACATCACTTTTAATAACATCGATCTTCTCCTGTTCTTTTTCTTTCAAGGTTTTCTCCAATTGAGAAACCTTTTTCTTCAGAGAAAGCTCATTCACTAGTAAGAACTTTTGCTAATCCTGAAGCCTTTAAGCATTATTCTTGGCAATGTGTATTTGAATATTCTTCTTATCATAGGTGTCCTTAAGGTTTAGCCAAAGCTTTCTTCAAACGACAATTCTCCTCAATAACTTTAACACTTTTCTCCCCAGTAGCCCTAGCTTGGAGGTTTTATTCATAAAGAAAGCCATACAACTATAGGTTCATAAATAACCAGAATGAGTAAAGACATAATGGGAAAATTATATATTAAAAACATTAATAGCTATTTACCCTTTGAGCATACTCACGGGTGATACCAAGTGGCGACTCCCTTTTTCTCCTATTTAAGTGGAGGGTTATAAGTGCATTTATGCCATGCCTAAGCTCTTTCAGTACTCCCATCACTATACTCTGTTTTCCTATAACAAGAAAAAATGGTCAGTGATCTAAAAGAGTGTTGAGTTGTACCCGCTGGCGTCAACAATGGTGACTCCACTGGGATTGAGATTTTAATCCCGAAGTTTGTACTTTGCTTCCAATTATATATACTATTATAGACCAACTTGCATTACAACACTTTTCACTCATGCACAAGTCTAATAACCTTGATGGTGTCAAATTATGATTCACCATGGCTCTACTCGATTTATGGGTTGATTAGTTTGACATTGTTACCTTTAGCTTTAACTCAGTTAAAGAGTTACTACCGGGCTCATTTGACTAGAGTTTGTAACCCATGTCTTAAAAGGGGGGGAGGGGGGGGGGGGGGGCTAGATTTCTCTCAAGTTTACAAAAGATGCCAGGCCCCTCTGACCTTGGCCTGTAACTTAAGTCTATAATGGAGGACATCTCACTAAAGGAACCTTTGGCCTTTTACCCTGACTAACCCATGTAGTGGCCTTTGAAACATCCATTAGGATTATACCCTAAATATCATGTGTTTGCTAATTTGTGTCTATATGCTGTATTTTGATTTAAAATGAGTCCTTGGTGACATGTATATCTTATATTGTGCTGATTAAGAATCAACTTAATCCTATTTAAACTTTATATACACATTTGAACCTGAAAGGTCCATGCAAACCAAGTTAGTCTATCATAACACATTTGTTAAATACTATGTGTTTCTTATGACCCAAAATGGTTTACGCCATTTAGGTCATATGTTTCAAACATTATGGCTCTTATGGTTATGACAGCTTGACTAATTTGCTAAAACCTCAATGTTTGAATAGGCATGTTTTGTTTAAAAAAGAAAACTTGAGATATCCCAATAACCTAACCCTAACTATGGGGACACTACATCTGTAAGGCTATTATGACATCCCATGTTTTCATTAACTTGGATATAATCATCAAAGTATAATATATACATATTGCCAACCTACTCAACAAACCCCTCGCCTCTGCAGGACTCTTGATCAAGCCAGAAGTCTTTCTAATCCATCATGGAAGACGTGGAAAGCCACTCTCAGGCAAACACTCAATAGTAGGATGACGAAGCACCCTAAACTCATAAGCCCAAACTTGTCAGAAAGAAAGGAATTAGAATAATCAAAGACTAAACAATCCAAAAAGTAAGAAATCACACTCACATCCATCATAAACATGCTACTACAACTGCGTGAATGTCCTCTACAAGATGCATCCGGGCCAGAAAACATGTGAGCAAAAGTGGCTGTGCCTTAACTATACCTCGGCAGATCCCTTAAGTTCCTTAGAATAGGTAACAACTGCAGGAAGCCAGTGTTGGAGGCATTCAAAAAGATAACAGCACTGAGAAGGTAAAACAAGAAGCACCTAGCCAACTGCTCTGAGTTAACATGACCCGCGTTGTGCTCCAACCTAACTCTCTCCACAAACTATGTATACCGGATCAAAGAGGAGTAGCCAGACTTCACAGAATCAGTAAGATCGAACAGATCCTTTAACCATCTGTTCCTCGTAATGATAGAACTACATGCCTTACTATTGAAAGGGACAGGCTCCCCAGAAAAACTCAGCCCGGTAATGGCTACAAAATCAACCGGAGTGATGGTCATCTCCCCAAACGGCAATTGGAATGTGTGGGTAGTATCCATCCATCACTCAATAAGAGCACACATTGAGGCCTGACTCGATGCATATGAGCCGTAAGTAAGAGCTGAAATAATGCCATCAAAGCCCTTCCCGGTAACCATCTGCTTCACACAAGGTGGAAGGCCCTAATAGGATGAGCTAACCTTATTAAAGCTACTAGGAAGCTGAATGACAGGCTCAGAAGACTGCAACCAACAGGTAAATTAGTCATAACATTGATCAGATACTAAAACATCTATTTTTATCATCTTTGCAAGAACACTACAGTAAGAGCTAAACAACAACAAAAGCTAAATTACAGCAAGAGCTAAACTACAACAAAAGCTAAACAACAATAAGAGCTAAACTACAGCAAGAGCTAAACAACAGCAAAACCTAAACTACAGCAAGAGCTAAACT
>CATIWM010373863.1:0-14976 GCA_949671775.1 Mallotus repandus
TGAAGGGTTATAACCCTTTACAAAATAAATAACTTCCAGGGCATTTTTTTCTATCTAAATGACTTATCTCTGGAAATTTCCTTTATAAAAGTTCTAGATCTTCGAGTCATCTTTCCAATACAACTTGAATCACCTCATTTGAATGTCTGTAGAGGAAGTTACAACCAAAATACAAAACCTGCTCAGTCTAGAATCTTCTAGGCCTTTAAATCAAAAATCGCGAGCAGTTATGGACTGTAACATCAAAAGTGAGCAATGAAGGGGTTGTAGCTAATTGCGGTCAGTTATGGATTGCAGCATCAAAGGTAGAGAACTTGCTAGCAATTATAGATTGCAACAACACAAAGCTTACATCATGGAACGATGAAAACAACATTGCACGATTTAGTGTTATAGGCAAACGCTCTGTAACACGTCAGGTAAGTATCCTAACTCCTTACCCTTGAAATTGTGTGCTTATTTGCTTTGTCACAATTTGCTAAGCAAATAGCGACAAAGGGGGGCAACTATAAGCACCCAATTTCGGGATGACTAGAGTATGGATGCGACAGAGGACCCGATGATGAGAATAGACTGTGAAATTAGGTTTATTGGATTTGATTTATTGGTTTTCAACTAAATTGTAATTTATTTTTAAATTTTATTTATTTATTTAATATATATATATATATATAATTATTTTTTATAAATTTAAAAAAAAAAGAAGAAATTTTGGTCAAATTTGGCCCATTCAATTAAAATCAAAGATGGCCATTTATTTTGCTTTGGCTATTTTCAACCGGAAATAGCCAATTTTCGGTCGGAAATAGGCCACTTTTGCCCTTTACCTTTTTTTTTTTGTAATTTATTTATTTGTTATTTATCCATAGATTTTGATTAGGTTATTTTGATAAATATTTTGTTTTATTAGATAAATGTGTGGATAAATTGATTTTTTTTAGATAAATAATAAAAGTAATTTATTTTATTTTTATCCTGTGATCAGATTAGGGTTACATGATTGTATCTATATATATACATATTTTTCTTTAATTTTCACGTACTTTTTTTTCAAGTTTTAGCCAGTAATCAGATCCAAATAAATAAAAAATCACAGACTAACATAACAAAAGCCACAGGCTTTCATTAATGGTGATCACTTTCTGAGGGGAATCAATACTGCATCCATCAAATTGTCTCCTCTTCTACTTCTTTCTCTTTTTTATTTGGTTTATTTTATTTTTATTTTATTTGATTTTATTTTTTTGTGATTTATTTGTTTATTTATTTGTTTATGTTTTATGATGGTGAGAGCAACTTAAATGGAGGGGGCGGAGACCAGGCCAACCATGAAGATCCATGGAATTTCATGGATTAAATCCTGTATCAATTTTGCATAGTTCCCTTTAGGTTTATTTATTTGTATTATTTTATTTTATCTAGGCTTTGGGTTTGTATTTTAATTTATTTTAATTTTCCAATAGTAGTTGTTGTAATAGCCCCATTAGTGGTAATATAGTGAAATTTTAATTTTCTGCACTTTAAAAATCAATTAGTAAATTAGGTCCATTTGGTAAAACCCTAATTAAAATCAATGGTGAGTTTAGATTAATTTATGTAGTATGTAAATTAAATTAGGGTTAGAAATCCTTCTTTGTATGTTTGTATGTTTATTTGGTTTGTTTTATTGTTTGGGCTTGCTTTTATGCTTTATTTTATTTTGATTCATTTTGAGCCCCAAGCCCACGTGTAAGTCTTAACTCACTTAATTAATAGGCTTTAAAATTGGTTTTAGATTTAATTAAAATTAATTTAGGCTTATTTAGATTAATTTAAACTTTAAGCCCACTTTATATAATTTAAAATAAATTTAGACTTAGCTCAGCCCATTAAAGCATTTATTTTAAAATAAATAGATTTAAGATCATTTCATTTAAATTAAAATAAGTAGAATTAGGCCCATTAAATTAAATTCATTTTTTCTTAAATTTGGGAGACTTAGGCCCACTTTTAGAATTAAAATAAATAGATTTAGGCTTACTAATCATCAAAATGTAGGCCCACCTTTAGTTCCATTTCACTTGTAAATAAAAAATGTTGATTTAGCTAACTTAAAGTTAAAATCAAATGTAATTTGGATTTAGGGACATTACACCTTGAATGCATTTTTTATGTGCTTTTTCATGGATTGGTTGCCTTAGGGTTAGATGGACGTTCAATTAGGGTTTAATGAAATTGTATGTGATTAGGGAATAAGATAGTAATTCATAAAATAATTCTAAATGAACACAAGACTAAAAGAAGTTGGTATTCCGTATCCAGAACTCCCGGTTGTGGTGCTAACTTGTATTAGAGAATCGAGTTACCACCACCTTTGATTTGTCCCAATTATTACCTGGGTGGCGACTCTTTATCTCCACGCTATATCTTTGTGATATAGTAATGTATTCCCTAGAGCCCTGAGCTCAAACAATGTCGCAGTTGTAATAAACTTGGGCACGCGCTAAACTGCACCGTCTACAACTATCTAAGCTTTTTAGGATTGGTTATAGTAGTTTGTGGCTTCTTTTGATCATAATTGGAGCTTTTGATGATGTTTAGAGAGAGAAAATAGGGGTTGGGGATGAAGGTGAATATGAGCCACAGAAATAAAGAAGTTAGGTTTTTAAAGGGGCCTATGCCCTTTAACCAGAAGGCCAAGAGGCAAACGCCTCTCCACCAGAGAAAACAAGGGCCAAAATTTGAAAAGTTGCATAATTTTGGCAAAAGCTGCAAAACTCAGCTGTTTAAAGAAAGAACTGAGCATGCAGAGACATTCAAGTGATTCCGAAATTCGAACAGTTTAATTAAATTTGCAGATATCCAATGAAAATAAATTTTATGTAAAACAAACTTCTGAAACATCAGAATTAACTATTATAAGAATGTCAAACAGTCAAAAGGGTCCTAAATTAAGGGGGGTCCTACTCAGTGTCCTTTAAATCATCTCCGGCACTTGGGGCACCCGTGGGTTGCTCCTCTCCCTCATCTCTATCTTCCTCGTCCTCATCCCCATCCATCTGAAGAACCTTCATCTGGCTCTCAAGGGTTATAATCCTCTCATGTTGCCTCTCATCACGATCTTGCGTAAATAGGTTAAAAGGTCAGCGAATCATGCAAGCATGCATACATATAGATGTAGGGAGAGTGTTGCTTACCCTCAACTGTTGGGTGATGTCTAGCATGTAATCCCTTTGAGCCTCGATTAATCTATATGTGTAATGTCCTTGCTCTAAGGGAATCTACATTGTTAATGAAATAAGTAATGTTAATGAATATGTTGAGGTTTTTTTAATGAACGGGTTAATGATAAACTCGCATAGTTAGTGCCAACGGGTGAGGAGGTAGATGTCAAACTCTCATATAGAGTCAAGAACTATCGAGATAGCTCTCTAGGAGGAACCTAGCAACGAACCAGGGGATCTGGAGTGTGATTAAGACTGTCAACAACCATGTCAGAGATAGATATGCTGGGAGGTCTAAGTCACTATGCCACAGCTGATGAACTTTTGCCACCCTAATTACTGGGAGGTCTCTACAGAGTCCTCTCTTATGCCTTAGGCCTAACCCGAGGTGCAGATCTAGTTGCTGCAATCTGTAAATAAAAAAATCATGTAAGAATTAGATAACTCAGGAACAGTGAGCTAAGAATTGAGAATATACCTGAGAAATGGAACCAACAGTCGAAGGCACTCGCTGTAACAGATGAGCCTGGATGAATTCCCAGTACTAACTCTTGAGTCGTATGGAGTGATCCACGAAAGGTTCTCCAGCTATGGCCTGAGCAAGCTCAGCACCCTCCAACTCATGTGTCTAGAGCATGCTTCTAAGAGGAGACTTAGGGATGCATGTCACCCCAACACCTCGGTTCCAGTTGAGGATTCGCTCACCAAGGTACCAGACCTAGTAGTAGGGCCCGTAAAGAAGAACCCTCTTCTGGGCCAAAGGTCGGGAGCGGGTCATCTTTGCATTCCTTCTATCCTCGGGCCCCCACAAGTCATTCTAAATCTGTAAAGAGAACTAACAAGTAAGTAAGTTGAATTTACAATATTACTAATATGACTGTAAATGTTTCAGGTACCGTGTCCTGCGTCAAAGCATTCAAATGTTGCCGATGAATGTGCACTCAAGTTAGATGCTTCTTTAGGTCCATTTAATATTATCTTCTTTTTTATTATTTTCCACTTTTATAGTTCCATATCTTTCCTTCTCTTCTTCTCATTGATTATGCTTTGTTTTCCATCCATTGTTGTTGTAATCCTCCATTATTTAATGGGAAATAATCTGTTATTAAAATGAAAAGAGTGGAAACTTTAGTTGCTGGGTATAAGTTTTTATGAACTAATAATTTCAATTAGTAGAATTTTGATTTGTTAAGGTTTTAGAGGGCTTTGTGATTTCTAAAGAAATTGAAGCTTTTAGTTTGCGAGTACTAGATTTATTTTTGATTTATGCATTAAAAAGTTAGAGTTTCCTCTCTTTGAGGATTAATGTTCCCTTCTTATGAGGGTTAGAGTTTCCTCACTTTGATGATTAGTGTCTCACTTCTTTTATGACTTTTGTTCCCGTCTTTAGGGTTGTTCTATCTAGTTTATCCCTTCTGCCATAGCTCTTACTCACCTTCTCCTCTCTATTTCCTTTTCTTTTTTCTCTAATCTTCTCTTTTTGTTTTACGTTTTCTCTATCGCACTATTTTTTCTATTCCTATATTATTTGTATTTTCACTTTATTATTACAGTCAAGCGGGGTTCAAAGTTGCTAGTCATGTCCGTGGAATCTAGTGAAAAAATGTTAGAAGGAGTGCCTGTGCAGTATGTCTATGGGAAATCCATTATTTTGAAGGGAAAAGAGGTTGAGGTTATCATAATCAATATATATAAAAAACCCCATCAGAATGAGGAGGAAGATTATTATTTTCCAAACAGATTGCTACCGAAAAGAAAGTTTAATTCATTTTCTCTATTGGATACTATCAAGAAGGTATGGCATTCAAGGATGGATGTGCTTGGTAGAGAACGGGGAAAAACTTTGTTCTTGTTTTGCTTCAAAAGTAAAAAAGACAAGGACTTGGTGTTCTCACATGAACTGTGGCATTTTGATAGTAATCTGCTGCTTTTGAAAGAGGTGTCTAGGTTGGAATAGCCATCAATAATGGAGTTCTCATATGTTCCATTATGGACTAGAGCATATGACGTCCTACTCAACTATATGAATAAACAGTTTATTCAAATATTAGTCAAGCAAATGGGTGATCTGTTGCTGATTGATTCTAGGAGTAATGAACTAGGAGGACAGTTTCTGAGATTTAAAGTGAGAATTGATGTTAATTCCCCATTGCAACGGGGAGCTACTATTTCTGTAAAAGACAAAAATATTTGGATTCTGTTCAAGTATAAAGGGTTTCCTCTTTTCTACTTTTACTATAGGAAGATGGGGCATGTGCTGAACTAGTGCATAGATTATGACGAAGATGATGGCATCGAGCAATCTATTTTACACTATAGTGGATGGGTGAAAGCTTCTCGTCTAAAAAGAGGAAGACAAGAGACCATGCATTCTGATGGGGACAAAAGCTAACAATCCACAAATCAAAAATCATACCGCAAAGATGGACCTTAATGTCGTGTCAATATAATTTAAGACTTGGATGCTAGTGATTCGAGTATACAGGATGGGAAAAGTGAAGGTATTTGATGCTCTGATAAAATTCAAGATGTTATTTTTCACTCATTAGCAAAAGTCAATGTTACTAACCAGACAAGCTTTTTGCCCTCAAATTCCTTAAGCTGACCAACAACATACTCATCAATAGCATCAACCATGAAGAGGACTTCATAGCCCTTCTTCTTCAGTTTCTTAAGGAATGGAGAGTTCTCAATAGCCTTCTTGCTCTCACCAGTGATGTAGTAGATGTCGCTCTGGCCCTCCTTCTTCCTAGTCATATAGTCCTTGAGACTGGTCAACTCATCACCACTCTTGGTGGAGTGGTATCGAAGCAACTCAACAAGTTTTTTCTTGTTTGTGGAGTCCTCATGTATACCAAGCTTGAGGTTCTTAGAGAATGCCTCGTAAAATTTATTGTAATCTTCCTTATTTTTAATAATCTCAAAGAAGAGCTCAAGTTTTTGTGGATAACTTTGAGGATCTTGTTCTATTGCAACATTTCTCTAGAGATGCTGAGAGGAAGGTCCTTAGAGTCAACAATACCCTTAACAAATCCAAAGTACTCAGGAATTAGCTCCTCATAGTTGTCTATGATGAAAACATAGCGAACATAGAGCTTGATGTTGTTGGGCTTCTTTTGTGTGTCAAAGAGATCAAAAGGAGCCCTCTTAGGGACAAAGAGAATGGCTTTGAACTCAAGTTAGCCCTCAACTAAGAAGTGCTTGACAGCCAAATGCTCCTCCTAGTCATTAGTAAGGCACTTATAGAAAGAAGCATACTCTTCCTTTGTGATATCCTCAGGCTTCCTCATCAAGATGGGCTTCTGCTTGTTCACCAAAGACCATTCATAAGACACCTCCTTGATCTTTTTTTTTTCTTTTCCTCTTTCTCTTTCTCTTCATCGATATCCTCAACCTTTCCTTCCTCATTTTTCTTCTCTTCCTCATCCTTATCATTAGAAATTTCCTTCTCAATGGTCTTCTCAATCCAAAGAGAAATTGGGTAACTGAAAACTCAGAGTGCTTCTTAATCAGATCCTTAAGGTGGTGCTCCTCAAGGTACTTAAGCTGATCTTCCTTGAGGAATAGAGTGATCTTCGTACCCCTACCAAGGTTCTTACCAGAGGTATCTCTAGTAACAGTGAATGATCCACCAGCTTGAGACTCCCAAACATACTGTTCATCATCATTGTGCTTGGTGGTCACAATAACCTTCTTAGTAACTAAGTAAGCTGAATAAAAACTAACACCAAATTGTCCAATCATGTTCACATCAGCTCTAGCAGCCAATTCTTCCATAAACTCTTTGGTTCTATACCTTGCAATGGTACCAAGATTGTTCACCAAATCTAACAAAATCAACACAAGAAAAATGGTTATATAAGCTGTAATTATTGATCAAAGATAATTAAAAAAATAATAGTGCGATCCCAGTAATGGCAGCAAAAGAGACAAGATCCAGTGTCATCTCTTCGAACGGTAGGTGGAAGCTGTGTGTAGTATCAAACCACCTCTCTATCAAAACATGCAGAGGTTGTCCATCTTCCCCTACTCCTCGGCTCGGGGAAAGAGAGAATGAAATCCTTGAGGCCTGTATCCTAGATCCGATCATTTTTGTCGTCAGTAAGCTCATCGTAGAAGGCTCGAGCTCCGTGAAAGTTCTCGGCCCCCTTGAATGCCAGTGCATCATCCTGTAAAAAGAAAATCATGAAAGTTAAATTAGTACACAGTCATTTAAATACCTTGAAATTAAGATAGAAAACCCAAAGCACTGATGACCCTGCCTAAGAGGCGAACGCCTCTTGCCAAAAGATGATCGCCGCTTTCTAAGATGCGATCGCCTCTATAGTGAAGAGGCAATCGCCACTCTACCAAGAGTCGAACGCCTCTTGACAAGAGACAATTGCCTTTGCAGAGCGAAGAGCAGTTTGCACTTGAATTTCAGCCAAATCTACACTTTATTCACTCATTTAGCCATGTTTCTAGTCCTAAGTGATGATTAAACTATTACTACTCCTAACCCATTAGAATTTTGCAGAAAAAATAAAGGAATTTGGGTACTAACCTCTCCGGACATAGATGAACACAGGTGAGTCCTCAAATTTGCGAGGAGAGGAACCGTGTCGCCTCTCGTGAATCCAAGGCTACATGGAGCATGAACAGAAGGAGGAATATTGTCCCATGCAGGAGGATGCGAGGTCCTTTCATCACCCATTTTTTTGAAAGAGTAAAAGCGCATGAAAGAGGAAAAAGAAAAAGAAAGGAAGTGAATGAAGGGAAAATAGTAAAAATAAAGACATGTGTTCTTTTAAAAATGAGGATTAAGCGAGTAAGAGAAAAAAAAGTGATGTAAAATGATGAAAATAAAAAATTTAAAATATCAATGAATAAGAAATTAAGGGATATTTCTTTAGAGATAAGTTGTGGAATTTCTCTAATCGAAGTATCATAACAGAGGGACTGCCTCTCAGGCCAAGAAAACCCGGGGATGATGGCGTGAGTTTCCCATTTTACAGGGACTACCTCTCGGCCCAGGAAAACCCGAGGATGACAATGTGAGTTTCCCATTTCAGAGGGACTGCCTCTCGGGCCAGGAAAACCCGTGGATGTTGGCGTGAGTTCCCAGTGAGTGATGAGTCAGGCCTAATAGAGTTCATGAGAATTATAGCTGTAGGAATGACCGTTCAGGTTTGAATCCCCAAAGTTTATGATTAGTAAACAGTGCATCGGGCTAAGAAAACCCGAGGACCACAAACATTTTCTAAGTTGAAGAATCCGCCTCTCGAGTGAAACTCGAGTATCAGGTATGTCATTTGTTGTGCTCTATTTATATCGTGTGTGTTGTTTTTTTAAAAAATTTGAATGCATGAATGCTGTTTTTTAAAAAATCAAGGGGGCAAACTGTGGAAACCCGGTTTGGTCGGCCTGCGATATGGGACAAAATGTGGTTTTTCAGTTTAATCGGCCTACAACAAAGCTCGATGATGAGGAGTTTGGCCTTCAAATACAAGAAAAAAAAACCCAAATTCCTCTTAAACAAGCCAGACCTAATGACCAGGCCTAGGACAGAGCCCAACCCATGGCCCAACATTCAAGCCCTAGCCTGAAGAAGTGGTCGCCTCTTTAGCAACGGGCGATCGCTTCCTGACCAGGAGGGTCAACAGTCGATCGACCCCTCGAGGAGGCGATCAACTCTTCAACCACCCACTTGCTGCTACATTAAATGCAGCATTTCAATGGCAATAAAAAGAGACCCACCACTTCACCTCTCTGCATTGGGATGAGCATGGGTGTATTTTTTTAGAAGAAAAGGAGGGCTAAAGGGGATGGTGATGGGAAAGGTGGTAGGTCATGATGGGGAGCTTAAATGGGGATGAGCAACCAAAAATAAGGAAGAAGAGAAGATTTTTTGGGGACCAGGACTAAAAAAAGAGAGAAAAAGAAGAGGAGAGGGGAGTATTATGGGGAAAAAGGGGGACATTTTTTAATCAAAAAGAGGATTCAAGTTTCAAAAGATCATTTTTCTTGGAGGAAAAGGGGTATCTTGCATTAAAGTAAAGTTCAACGTTTAAAGCCAATCTCTGAGGGCAAATCACTTTGAAAAGCTCATATTTTAGTAACAATCTCTATACTTTCAATCTTGGTTCATAGATTTACACAAAATTTAAGTCATTTGCTTGTTCAACATATTTTTGTGTTTATTACTCTTGCTACCGAGTTTTAACGTGTTATGTTAAAGTATTATGGTCAGTTTAAGGTTTTGAGTATCTGTATACATAGTTCACTTAAGGTAGAGATAAGTTTGTTGTTTTGAGAGTCATTTATGCCTGATGATCAGGCGATCGTCTCCTTAAGAGATGATTGCCTCCTTGCTAAGAGACGATCACCTCCTTACTAAGAGATGATCGCCTCTCCACCAGAGAGCCAAGAGGCGATTGTCCTTTAGACAAGGTTTTGCACGGCTTTGTCTTGTTTTTTATATGAATTTTTGCATGATTTCTCTGGAAACATATGTCTTTTATGTCTTTGTGAGTTATTATGCATGATTACTACCCATGTAGCTGATTGACTTCAGGCATTCGTTCATTTCCTTTTGTATTTAATTTAATCTATGTATTAACTTTATGGATTCCTTTTTGTAGGATTTTTTTGTCCTTTAGGAATTTTATTTTCGCCTATTGTAGGAACTTGGTGTGAATTTCCACTCAAAGGGAATTGATTCCCTTAATTAGTTCTTGAGAGGTCTTGTGACGGTTTATTTCAGTATATTTTTAGTTTATTTTTTGTATATTATCTGTATATTAGGGTTTATTTTTAGTGTATTTTCTATTTATTTCTCTCCCATTTGAAGCAAAGTGTTGTAATCTTTAATCCTTTTCCCATTTATTTGGAATGAATGGTTGTAAATTATTATTTTCGATATGAAACGAGATTAATGTGCAAACTTGGACCTTAATGTAAAATTGGACAATTGATCGAAAGCAATTTTTAATTTGCATGTTAATAAAGAAAAAATTGAATAATTAAAGGTAATAAAATATAAAATTCAAATGGAGGCCGACCACCAGATCGGGTGGGCATTCAGTCGCCCATACCTAGTTTCTGAACCCGTTCTCTGATGATGGCTTCTGGGACCCTCTGTAGAATCCAGTTGCCGTATAAATGTGTCCCGGCTTTTATCCAAGTGGCAACTCCATATCCATCTAGGCTTAAGACCTATTTTATATTTTCTAATGGGCCTTGAGCCCACACAGTGCCGTGGTCGCCAACACTTGGGTGCGCAGTTTATGGTGCTACTCTTGAGCTATCTGAAGTTCGACTCAATGAAAATTCATTTGTGCTTGTCTATTAAAGCTTATTTAATAAATAATTTATACTTAAACTATACAAAATTCGGCTCATGAAATTTATAAATAAATTTAAATAAAAACTCATGGGTTAACTCATAATTTTAATGTATTAATATATAAATTTTTATTCATAATAAATGTAAAAATTATTTTAAAATATATTGTTAGAATAAAATTATAGTTTTTATTAAATATATGATAATTATTTTGTAAATAATTTATTTTAAAATTTGTTAATGAATAATTTTAGTTTATGAAAAGATATTTATTTAAATTTCTTTAAACTTTTTTAAACTCATGAATAATTTATGAACACCAAGTAACATAATAAATTTGGTTCAAATTCATCTCAATTATAAAGAAACTAAATTTAAACTATTTAAAACTTGACTTGATTACACTCGTTTACACATCTATTTCTAACACCATACTCAAAAACCTCTTTAAGAGCATTCCTAATCCTAAGAAAATATATAAGTAAATATATTTTAGGAAAAATGTGCATTTGTGCCCCTAATGCGTTCAGTGAGGTACTGATAAGCCCTCTTCCTTTTTTTTAGCTCAAAAAAATACAAATTTTTATGAAACTACTTTTTAAGTCCCTCTTCTTAACAGAGACTAACGGAACCTTAAACATCTGTTTCATTGTTAATAGTATATGGGTCCCATTATACAAAATTAATTTTTTATTATTTTATTTTCTTTTTATTTGACCTAAATCACTTCTTATTTCTTTCTTAAGACTCCAAACGCACCATCACCGTCATAAGCAAAATCAATTACATCACCGACTGGTTTTAATCACCCACCCATCAGAAGCATTCGTCGCCCCTCATCGCGGGACTCTCACGATGGAGAGAAGATAACGACATCATTTCATTCAATGCCAATGCTTAGCCCCATGGGTTCTCTGCCACATTTGCACTCTTCCGTTGGGCGTCACATTATAATGAAGGTATCTCATTGTCACTCTTTCAGCACAATTTCGCAATATTGGCACAGTTGAAACAAGAGTTCCTGTAAAGCAAAACGAGAGTTTTCAATCTTGGATAGGCAAAGATGATGATGTTTATGGTAGTAAGGAAAGGTAAGAAGCATCATCATATCTTGGTTGATCGGATAAGTTGCATGGAGTGGATTACATGCAATGCAGAATGGGAAGGATAGGCCAGTCTCAGAGCGCACCATCAGGGGATGGGAAATTGGGCAAGAGAGGAAGCAAAAGTGATGTGCCCTTGCTGTTGAGATTATTAATTGTTGTTTTTCCATTTTTAGATTCTTAGACAAAGCTGCATTACATAAGGGAATGGATGATTTCCCAATCAATTCACCTTTTCTTTTTTGTTTTCTTTTTCTGTTCTACTCTGGTTTTGCTTTCGTTTTTTTGTTGTTGCTTCTTCTTCTTCTTCTTCTTTTATTCTAATTGCTATGTAAATCATTTTGGTTCTTGTTTTCTTTTTGTTTTTGGATTTGTTAAATAATTCTATTGTAAAATGTAAAAATTCAAAGGAAAGAGAGTGAGTTTTAGTTTTATTTTGAGTTTTGGTTGGCATTCAAAGAGTGGTGTGTATTGTGGAGTTTATGTTTTTCAGGGATTTCCTTTCATTTTAAGCCTCCCACTCTCACCATACTCTTTAATCCATTGCTATTTACAATTTTTAGTTTCTTCTTAACTTTCTCAATTTGCCTTCCCTAATTTTTATTTTAATTACAACACTTGGATTTAAGGATTTTTAATGATCAGAGGAGGAGCGTTGATATTGGCGCTGATGGTTGAAAATGAGGCTGGAAAATTCGGTTTTCATGGCAAATCCACTAACCCATTGCCTCACATAATCCCAACAACGCCAGAGATTCTGCATCATCTGAAGATCTCCATAGCAGCTTTCATCAGTTGGTTGGCATGGTCCTCGTTGACTGTGATGGTTGTTTGGTAGATGGAACAAGAAGAGAAGAGCTATGAAGCTAGCTAAGAGAAAGGTGAGCTTTGCCATTTATGGTGGATTTAATAGAGTTTGATGGCTGAGCGGTGAAGAGGGTTATTTATTGTATAGTTAAGGTTCTGCATGGAGTGTATGTGTTGTTTTGAATGGGATGATATGGTAGCATTGTTTTGGAAGATGGTGATCTTATCGTTACACGCATGAGCCATAGGGTGAAAGTTTTTTTTTCAACTTTAGATGAGTAAGAGACTTTTGGTCAAATTACAAAATATTTGTTTTGTACGATGGGACCAACTATTAGCCATGTCAGCATTAATAACAGCTACTCAAAGTCTCTGTTAAAAAGAGGGGCTTAGAAAGTAGTTTTATAAAAATTTGTATTTTTTTGAGCCAAAAAAAGAGTAAAGGGCTAATCAGCAGCTGAAAATGTTAGGGGCAAAACTGCACATTTTTTCTATATTTTAAGATATTTTTCGACATGTGTGTTACCGTTTAACGAGGGATTGACCAAAGTACAACTCACAAATTCTTTTCAAATGATACAAAAAATTTATTTTCCCCCATATTTTATTGAAAAATTACCCTTTACCCTCACTCTTTTCAAATTTGCTTTTGTAGCCCCCAACTTCTGTTAGATTAAAGAGAAATTTGCAATAGGTATATTATTGCGTGTTGCACTATTTTTTTATTTATATTTTCGCAAGTTGCACTATTTTTTATTTATATTTTTTTCAAAAAAAAACTAATGAATTATTTAACCCTCTGATGAATATAATTTTAGTAAAAAAAATGTAATTATATTGCCAGTTTAATATTTAATATACACAATTATTCTGAAATTTATATAACAAATGAAAAATATGCTTTGAGTGCATTATCAAGCCTCCAATAATCTTTTTATTTTATCTTTTGTACATCGGAAAAATTCACAACGTAGTGATTTATAATATTAGTGTTGATATAAAATATAAAAGTTAGATAAAGCATAATTAAAATGTAAGAATTCAATGGAATTAAATTGAAAATTTTTTATTCTATAAATAGATCAAATGACAAAAGATATAAATATTCTGTTAAGAAAGAAGGATGTAAACCTTGTACCCTTTATCTCTTTTTTATGGTGTTGAGATTAATCATTCTACTAGTTATTAGAAAAAAAAAAGTTGAAAATTTTTGTGGCCAACTTATGTTCTAACAAACAACAACTAACAAATTGGTTGGTTTACTAGATACTAACCGCACATGACTGCAACCAGGGCATTGCCATGATGTTTCTACCTATAGTGGCTGCACCATGCTATCAGCATAGGGGTCAACGTTAATAACTGATCAAGGACCAAGTATTCAAAATGGTGGAGTCAATCGTTAAATAATCAAAATAAATAGTGAATAGCATGAATAAAATTTATACACTGCATTATTATGGTAAGCCATAAGTGATAACATAATATGGCTGAATTATATATATATATATAATTAGATAATATATTTTATAAGACTTATTAAATTAAATTTCATAAGTAAATAAATAAAATTAAAATTTAGAATATCTATAAAATAATTAATTAAAAAATATTAACATAAAAATATTGAGAATTTTATATAATTATTTGAATAGAAAATTTACTAAGAATATGTTGATTATTAATATATTTTTATTTATATTTTTAACATATATTTTATTGATAAATTTTTAAATTATTTATAAATAATAAATAAATAAAAATAATCAAGTTGTTAATAATAATAATAATAATAATCAAAACCATTAAAATCAAGTATAACTCATGGGGTCCATGGGACGCTGGGGTCATTTAAAATTATTTCGAATGGATTTTCAAGTTCTAAAGAGATGAATCTAAGTCGGTGTTCGATTTGCTAACCCATGTGTTCGGTTCATCTGGTTTAAGGTTTTAAAGGCTTTGAAATTCTGGTTTTGAGCTTGCACAATTCAAAAGAGATCACAACATACAGTTTTTTTGTCATTTTTCATAAATTATTTTCATCACCAAAATGTAATTGAAGACTGTCAAATTTTGAGGCATGATAGATTTTGTATCATCTCATTAACAAATTCTACCCCGAACGAATATGGTACATATATTTTTTCATGGTGATACCAAATATCGTAATTATCCACAACACCATAGCGGCCAAGATGTACTCATCATTGCGTGCGTTCAATAAGCTTAGAACTGTTTTCCATTGTTCAGTTGTTAACTCAGTTGGGATGGTACTCTCCTTTGTCTCCTCAGCTCTTTTTCCAATCATTTGAGCAACATTGGCACTTGCTCTACCACGCCCTCGTCCCTGCTGATTCCTTCCGTGTCCTCTTCCTCTAAATTGCCTTGCTCGTCCTGCACTTGATGCTTTAGGTCGATCTCCCCACCAGTCTGGATATCCAATCAATTGGAAACATCCATCAGCATCATGTCCCTCTCTATTGCAATGTTTACACACAATATATTTCTCCTTTGTTTGAGCAACAAAACTCATTGCTTC
>CATIWM010373954.1:0-12187 GCA_949671775.1 Mallotus repandus
CCTAGAAGCACCACATATTGAACACACTTGGTCACTAGCCTTTTCCTTCCAAAGTAATATGCAATTATTTTATTATTTTTATTTAATTAGATATTTATATTATTTTTGTCTTTATTATATTTATAAGTTGATTTATGAATTAACTTTGTGGTTTTGTTTTTGGAGGATTTTATATATTTGTGGGAGAATAATATTTTGGTTATTGCAGGAAATATTAAGATGATTTTTAATCATCAAATATTTATCCCTATAAATTCTTAGAATTTTTATTTATTTTATTATTTTTGCATGTTTAAAGGGTTGTAATAATTTCTTCTCCCTCCATTTTTTTGTGTGTGCATTTACTTATTTTATTTTACTTTATTTTAATTGTGTGATAAAAGGGTTGTAATCATTTCTCCTTCCCCTATTTCTTTGTGTGCACACTTATTTTATTTATCTGTTTTTATTTTTATGAATGTCTTGTATTATTTGTGATAAATGCTGTGAATCGCGCTTAATTTGCATGCAATTGGACTAATGTGCAAATTTGGAATAAATTATAAAATCTGACAATTGATTGAAGGTAATTGCAATTTGCATGTAAATAAAGAAATAATTAAATAATTAAAGGTAATAAAACACAAAACTCAAACGGAGGCCAACCGCAAGGTTGGGTGGGCATTCCAAAAGTCCATACCTAATTTTCAAACCCAATCTCTGAGGATGGCTGCTGGGGCCCTCTGTGGAATCCAGTTGTTATAAAGTGTGTCCCAAGTTTCATCAGGGTGGCGACTCCATCTCCGATTTGGACTTAAAGTCCATGTTGTATTTCCTAGCAGACCTTGAGCCCACACAGTGCCGTGGTTGCCAACACTTGGGCGCGCGCTGAACCCCACCACCTACAGTGGCGACTCCACTAGGGATAGATAAACTGATTCTAGTGTTTTGTAATTTATCATCTTTGATTATTTCCTTATTTCCTTGGCATTTTCTGCATTCATTACACATTTTCACACAAGGTGCACAACAGTCCCAAATAACCAAATAATAATCAATACTTTGCTACCTGTGTTTCACTCAAATCTGGTGGTGGAATATTTGATTATTATCACTCATAGCACGTACTTATCCACGTCACTCGGACCTTTAAGTGGGGAGATGTAACGGAGGTATATAGCTGTGGGAGCTGTAGCTTATTACCCTCAACCCAGCTCATGTAATGACTTAGTAACCTCCACTAAGATTTTTCCCTAATGCGTGTGTTTTATGCCATTTAGTAGCTCTTCAAATAAAGCCTAAGCCCATTTTGAATGAACCTTGCCAAGATGGGCCTTTCATGCTTATTTTTAGCCCATTACAAATGGATCTTGACAGGGTGCGCCCTTGATATCACTCTTGGCCTATGGGAAATGGACTTTGGGATTATATGAAGGATTTACTACTTGTTTGTTGCATTTCGAGAGTCTTCTTGCATCCATTGGTTTTATTATCCCCTGTTGATAATTAAAACCCAGAACAAAAATCCTAGGGTAAGGAACTTACCATTGAACACATGTGTGGGAGAAATAAAGGTGGAGATATCGCTTGAGAGCTTTATACTTATTTCTTGTTATGTGTAAATAGAGAATGTGTTTATTTATTTCTTAATTTAATTAAATTTGCATTTCATGCATACATGCCATGCATATTTCTAATCCATGGTGATTACAGATATAGATCCACGACAGTTGTCCAGCTGGAAGCGATCTGACACTGGTCGCCTAATTAGAATTGCTAGAGAAACAACAATGGCAGGTTTGATTCTGAAGCTTTTAGGGATAAGTTGAAAGCAGAGATAGCCGATCAAACTCGGGCAATTATGTGAGAGATGATGGCTGAAATGAGGGGACTAGTTAAATAGGAGCCACCAACACCTCAGCCCCAACCATTTGATCTTGATGTAGAAAATTTTGGGAGACGGGAAATAAAAGATGACCAGGAGACTCTATTAGAAGCACCTATAGCTAGATAAGATGTGAATGTGAACACTACAAAGAATATGGAAAAACTAGATTGGGCTAAAGATATTGCAAAACCATGGCTCTAATGCAGCTTCTAAAGAAAGAAAAAGAAATAGATGCTCCGATGAACTACACCAACCTGAGCTTGGATGAGGATGATGACCCTTTACCTCAAAAGTTCAAGTTTCCAAACATGAAGAAATTTACTGGTGTTGAGGATCCCCATCTCTACCTGAAGTGATATATGACCCATATGAAGATAATTGGCTTGAGCAAGGCACATATTGTAAAGCAAATTCCTTTGTCTCTGGAAGGAGCGCCGATTCAGTGGTACTATACTTTGAAATCCAGTATCCAAGCTGACTGGGAAGGGTTGCACGCTGCATTCATGAAGCAGTATAGTCTCAATATCCAAATAGAAGCATCTATGAGAGACCTACAGAACACTGAGCAAAGATTCAATGAGTCCTTCGTCGATTACCTGATCAGGCGGAGAGCAAAATTGGCATAGATGAAGCACCGACCTTCTGAGAATGACAAACTAGTGATAGCAATAGAGGGGTGTGTGCTAACACTCTCCAAGAAGCTGAAAGATTTGGGAATCCAGAATTTTAAAGAACTGTATAGGTTTGGGGTGCAAAAGGAGTCCGATTTGGCATAAAAGAGGAAATCTTTCAGTGGGAGATCCACAGGTATAGAAGGGGCTAGATCCAGTAGTGGGATTGGATCGAGTAGCAATGTGTAGATCAGTGTTGTTCGACAGCCTCGAAGGTTTTCTAATCTAGGAAGACCTCTTTCCAAAGTCATAGAGAAGCTAATCGAGAATAACTTGCTACAACCTTTACCCCAAAGACCACCTTTTCCAAATGCCGACCTAAAATTTTACTGCAAATACCATCAAACCATTAGACATGATATTGATAACTACACTAGCCTGAATCATGAAATTCTAAATTTGATTGGCTCAGGCAAAATAACCAACCTTGAAACCAGAAAACCTAATACCAGAAACAACCCTCTACCTAACAACTAAAATGTGCCACCACCAAATTAATCCATCCTTATGATAAACAATGGCTTAACGGAGGAATAAGTCTTAAATTCCTTTGTCAATGCCATGCCTACACCACCAAAATCTGAACTAGAAAACTTGAAATCAAGCGAGCAACCTATGGAGCTTAATGTGAGTGTCCTGGACATTTAGAGTTCCGATGATAAGGAAGGAGGAGCAATCGATCTATGGAAGAACAATGAAGAAAGAAAGGTCCAACCAATTGAGAAACTTGAGAAGAAAAAGGGAGAAACAAAGCTTGTTAAATCTGAGGAGGAGAAAGAGGACTCGAAAGGAGAACTAAAAGAAGATGAGAAAGCTGAGAAAGCTTTTAACACCAAAAAAGAGGAAAAAACTCTTGCTAGTATCTAGGAGATGCTTATGCACTCCAAAGCCCATCGGGAAGCACTAGTTATGGCCTTAGATCACAAAAAGGTCCCTACAAGCTATACCCCTGAACAATTGGTGGACTCGTTGACAGAAAGCCTTCATGGAGCTATGATGTTTACAGATGATGACCTGCCTTTGGAGGGAAGAGACCACCTTAAGCCTTTGTTCATCAAGGCCGAAGTGAAAGGGAAACTGACATGTTGTGTGATGGTAGATAACAGATCTGCTATTAATGTGTGTCGTTTGAAGATTCTTCCTAAGTTGGGATTGATAGTGGATGATTTGAAGTCGTCTGATGTGGTGATCAAGGCCTATAACGACAAAAAAAGGCCTGTTGAGAGGACCTTTATGGCATTGGTTAAAATAATACCTGTTGAAGTTTGGGTCAACTTTCATATGATTGATATCCCTATCACCTTTGTTGTTTTATTAGGAAGACCATGGTTCCATCCCCTGGGAGGTGTGCCATCCACTGTGCATTAAAAGGTCAAGTTTTAATATAAAGGGAAAGTGGTCACCATCTCAGCTGAAACTGAGGCTACTGTTGCTGCATTGAAATTAGCTCCTTAGGAGATTCCTTTTAGCCCAAGATTTGAAGTCTGCATGATCTATGGGGATGAGCTGAATCCTAGAATCATGAAAATGATGAAGAGCCAGAACTTTATGCCGAGAATGGGGTTAGGGAAGAACCAGCAAGGCCCACCTAAGTATGTGGAGTCTAAGGTGTTATTTTTGAAACACATGATAGGATATCCCAAAGACGACAAGTTTGAGGAGGATAGTGGAGTTAAGACTAAGTCTGGGAAGAGGAAAGCAAAGACCAAGCTGAAAGTCAAGCCATTATAGGATACATTTATGGAGAAAGGTGCCAACACTCTATATCAAGGAGCTCCTAAGCTGTTAATGATCGCTGAGAAGTTAGTTCCTGGGTTTAAAATCTTTGCTGAGCATATGAATAGGACTAACAAATTTATTATGGAGGAGCCGATTGTGGAGGAATTGGTGTTATTTCTAAAACTTGAAGAGGACATCCTTACAGTGGAACTGAAGGACACTGCTGACCAGGAAGAGGAACTTAACTTTGCGTCCTATGTTTTGGACTCCATCATGGATGTTTTTTATGATGACATTGAAATTTCTCTTTCTAACCTATTTGACATTGATGATGTTTTTCTTTCCAAAGTTAATGTAATAAACTCTGACTTTGTTTATTTGTGTGATGTTTTTCCTAATGGTTATTTTGTGTGTGATGACCATTTCAAGCATATGTTTGACATTAATTCAGTGCAAACTAAATCATTTAATTTAGGCACATATGATAACCCAAAGAATATACTTATTACTTATGATTTAACTCCTGATGAGAGAGAGAAAATGAAAGAAATAATAAAAAAAATAGAAAGTATTCGCTTGGGGTTATAAGGATATGCCAGGGATTGACAAAGATATTACAAAATAAATGATCCCTACGTATCCTCACATCACACTAGTAAAGCATAAAAAGAGAAGATTGAGGCCAGAATGGGCTCTCTTGATCAAGGAAGAAGTCAAAAAACAATTGAAGGTGATATTCCTTGAGGTAGTCGATGACACCCAATGGCTAGCCAATATAGTCCCAGTTCCTAAGAATGATGGTAGGGTTAGAATGTGCATGGACTACAAGGATCTGAATAAGGCTTTCCTAAAGGATGATTTTCCCTTATCACATATTGACACCTTAGTCGATAGTGCAGCTTCCAGTGTTATATACTCCTTTATGGATGGTTTCTTGAGATACAACCAGATTATGATGGCAGTAATCGATAAACTGAAAACATCTTTCATGAACGAATGGGGAATTTATTATTACCTAGTAATGCCTTTTGGGTTGAAGAATGCCAGAGCTACTTATCAGAGAATGGCTACCACTCTGTTGTATGACATGATTCATAAAGAGATAGAGGTGTATGTGGATGATATGATAGTGAAGTCTCTGACTAAGGAAGGGCATTTTGAAACTTTAGACAAATTTCTAGAAAGGGCTAAAAAATACAATCTCCAGTTGAACCCAAAGAAGTGTGTGTTCGGAGTGACTTCAGGGAAATTATTGGGGCACACAGTTAGTCAGGAGGGAATTAAAGTGGATCTAGATAAGATTAAAGCAATTAAGGAAATGCCTGCGCCAAAGACTGAGAAATAAGTGAGGGGGTTTGTCGGATGATTACAATATATTAGTAGGTTTATAGCCAAGCTTACCACTATTTGTAAACCAATCTTCAAGCTTTTGAGAAAGAATCAACCAGTAGTTTGGGATGATAAGTGTTAGAAAAGTTTTGAAACCATCAAGAATTATTTGATGAATCCTCCAAACTTGCAGCCACCGAGGCCATGTAAGCCTTTAATTTTTTATCTAAAAATTAAGAAGGATACGATTGGCACAATGCTAGCTAAGGAAGGAGAAGGAAAAGTTAAGCATGCAATGTATTATCAGAGTAAGAAACTTCTACGGTATGAAGCCAATTATAGCTTGGTGGAGAAGACATGTTTGGTTATGATTTAGGCAACTAAGAAACTTCGTCATTATTTTCAATCCTATAGAGTACAAGCAGTCTCTAAGTATGATCCTCTCAAGTATCTCCAACAAACATCGTCACTTACAGGAAAATTAGCTAGATGGTTGGTCCTGCTTACCGAATTTGACATAGACTTTATGGCCAAGAAGGTGATAAAAGGAAGAGTTGTAGCAGACTTCTTGGCTCAGAATATGGTAGATGACAGACAAGAATGGGAGTTAGAATTCCTAGATGAGCACCTAGGGGCAATAGAGATCCAGACATGGACAATGCACCTTGATAGAGCAGTCAGTAACAAAGGAGCAGGCATTGGTGTAATTCTAGTCTTACCAGAAGGAGAAATAATTTCGATGGTAAAAAGATTGGAATTTAAAGTCACTAATAATTGAGCTGAATATGAACCCTGTATCTTTAATTTGGAAGCACTCTAGAATGTGGGGATAAAAGAGGTTACAGTGTACGGAGACTCAATGCTAGTGGTAAAATAGATCTCCAAAGAATGGGAAGTGAGAGAAGACAAGTTGAGATTGTACTGGGACTACTCGGCCATACTTCTGTTATCTTTTACTCAATGTAAATTCGTGCATTTGTTAGGGGAAAAGAATAAGATGGCAGATGCTTTAGCTTCTCTAGCTTTAACATAGGAAGGAGGAATACAGGCAGAAGTCAAGCCACTCATCTTAGTGAAATCCCAAACTCCCTGCTATAAAGAAATCAGAATAATGTCGATCGACCCTATAGAGAAGCCCTAGTTTCATGATTTACAGCAATATTTAGAAACGGAATAATTTTCTAATGATGTCGATAGGAAAGAAAAAATGTCACTAAGGATGCTATCTCGGCAATTCATCAATTATGACAGGATGTTATATAAGAGAATGCAAACTGGAGTGCATTTGAGATGCGTGGATAAAAATGAGGCCTGAAAGATCATAGAAGTAGTTTAAAAGGGTGTATGTGGACCGCATATGAACGGAATAGTCCTAGCTAAGAAGATAACTCATCAAAGGTATTTCTGGCTAACAATGGAGACATATTGCATAAAAGATGTAAAGAAATGCTATAATTGCTAAGTTTATGGTGATGTGAGCCATCTACCTTCTATGGAACTTCAGGGGTTGACTTCTCCATGGCCATTCGCAATCTAGGGGATTGATATCATTGGAGAGATAAGGCCAAAGGCATCTAATAGTCATCACTATATTATAGTAGCAATCGACTACTTCTCTAAGCGGGTTGAAATAGAATTGTTCATGACTATTGGAGTAAGACAGATGGTGAGGTTTATAGAAAAGAATATAATTTGCAGATATGAGTTGCCTCACCATGTCATCATTGATAATGGTGTTTAATTCAAGGCAGAAATGACCACATTGTTAGAGGAATATAAGATTGAACATTATAGATCATTTTCTTACAGACCGTCAGTGAACGGGGCAGTAGAAGCGGCAAATAAGAATGTGAAGAGGATCCTAGCTCAGATACTGGAGAACTATAAGGACTGGGCAAGCTACCTGCAATTCGCATTGTGGGGATATAGAACCATTGCCAAAACATTGATGGGAGCTACTCTATATTCTCTGGTGTATGGATATGAAGTTGTGTTACTAATAAAGGTTGAGATTCAATCATTAAAGGTTCTCTTGGAATCAATAATCCCTGAGTATCAATGGGTAGAAAGTCAATTGGCACAGCTAATGCTACTAGATGAAAAGAGAATAAAGGTCATGTATCACTCTTAGTTATATCAGAAAAGGATAGCCAAGGCTTATAATAAGAAGATTAAGCCAGGCAAGATAAAATAAGGTGACTTAGTGTTAAATCTCACGAGGCCAATCATGACTGATCCGCGGGGAAAGTTCAAGTCGAACTGATAAGGTCTGTATCAAGTGAAGAAGCTATTTTCCAAAGGCACTGCTATCCTGTCTAACTTAGAAGGAAATGAATTCAGAGAGCCCATTAACTTGGATAAACTCAAGAAGTACTTCCTGTGAAGTCTCGCTGGGGAGAAAACCTCGAAAAAATACTGCATGGGAAAAAGTTAGAGATGAAAAATGAAAATTAAAAAGTTCGGCTAGATTGAAAATCTTAAAAGAGATGGTCCAGGCAAAAATTAAGGATATGTAAAAGGAGAGAGAGAAAAAAAATAGTTAGTTGGAGAACTTGCAAGGGCAAGCCAAACAAGAGATATGTAAGAAGCAAAACGTATAGTCGCTTTGTACTTAATTTAAATGGAATGGATTGCCTTTATTATTGTTGAATATTGTACTAAATTTTTATTACACAATGCTTAACTAAAAAGGAAACTCCATCCAACAAAAAAAAAACAATTAAGACTATATTACATAAGCTAATTTTGTGTTCTTCTCTTTTGAACTCCTTGGGCACTTAATGCTTGCAATGCCCTTGTCCTTCTGTTTATAATGAATTCATCTCTTTCCATTTGTTGCAATTGAATGCATGCTTTGTACTGGTCGTCAGTGGACTGATCTCTGTTGTAGTCGATATACCTTTGAATAGTCATCCGAGGCCAAATTGTAGCTAGGTTATCCAGAAATTTCTGAGTGAGAGGACCCAATTCAAACTCATGCAATAGCTCTAGAATTATCTTTTTTTATCCATATTTCCTACCAAGCCGAGCAGGATTATAGAAAGTGGCAAAATGGAGATCGGTTAGGGGAACACAGTAGGTATAAGACCGAGTGGTCACATGCTACAACCTTCACCATGGGCATATCCACTGAATTAAAGTGTCAGGAAATATGGATAACCAGCTCCAAATATCTTCTGGGATGGGGTGTGAAGTCTTCTTGTACGATAATGTTTGGCTTTATAATTAGTAATGTCTTTGGGAGGTTCGAACAACCTTAACTTTTCATGAAATCATGCCTGTATAGATGACGAATGGGTAAAAATGATAGAAAAATGATGAGTGGAAAGAGAAGAAGAAAGAAGCTAACCTCTAGCAGTAAGGGGACTCCCTGAGAATTATCTAGTTTTAGAGAAATTATCGAGCCCAATGATAGTCTCCGTCAAGACAAAAGGAAAGGGATTGAAGCCTGATTCCACTTGATCTAGAATGTGAAGAACCTTTGAGTCATAGTTGCCAGAAGGGGAAACCAGCAGAAACTATATATATAAACAATCATTTGAGGCCGGTAAACCTCTTTATTATTTACAGTTGCAACAGCTTCTAGGAAAGATTCCATCAGAACTTCAGCCCCAAAAATATGGCAGAGAGAAGATTGTGGAGAAAAGTTGAAATGTCAAGCCATTTGAAGTTGAACAGAGTACAAATTAGGAATCTTCAACTGAGGGGTCACAATTTGACAAGCATAATCTATATGGAAACCCAAAATAGCTCCAAATTCTTTAGGTAGGGGGCATATTTCGAAAGAATTGAATCAGAATACATGTTTCTAAGGATCCCAGAATTGAGCCACAGTGTGTAAGAAAGAGAAATTGATCTTCCTAACATATAAATATCAAAAAGCAGACAAGTGCAACGGCTCTATTTTTTCCCATATGTCGCCATCTAGGCTTTCCAGAACTAATTGCAGTTGTTTGAGGCTACTTTTTGTCATTTTTCAGAGGTTCGGTGTGCTAGAATGAAAAAATAAAGTTTTGGGGCGAGGGAGGTGGAGTGTTATGTGTGATTTTTTATAGAAAAAATTAAGTCTATAGAAGGCAAACCTACAAAATTAAGGCGCTGAGGTGATATAGAGACGTTTTAATATTGTCTCTTTACACAGAGATAATGCCCTAATGAAAAGGTGACACGTCATCAAGAGGTAAGAAATCATAAAAATATGCATACATATAAAAGTAGGAGATTGTGTTAACCTCCGTTGTTGTGTCACATGCATCAAGTGGTCCCACTAGGCCTCGATCAATCAATACATATACTCTCCCTAATCTCGAGGTACGTGCATAATTTATGAGCTATTACTACTAACCTTTTTTGTCAAGATAATTTGAAAGAAAAAAAAAGTGAATTCAAAAAATGAAAAGGTGGAAAAAGAGTTTATATATAACAGAGAAGAAGGGTAGAAAAGGTAAATCTTATGGAGAAAGAAAAAGAAAAAGGAAAGGTAGAGAAGCCCAGCATTGGCCCATCAAGTACATATTCATAGAAAAAATGATAAGGAATTTTTTTTCACCTCTCAGGTGTACCCCAAAATTGATACTAGAGAGTTAAAGATATTCTGATCGAAGTATCAACAATAGGAGTGTCTGGTCGGACAATGAATTTTTGAAGTACATCTTACATTTATGAGTGATGACTAGGGCCAGGATCACGTTTGTGAGTGATGACTCGGGCTAGAAAAACCCGGGATCATGTTTATGAGTGATGACTCGGGCCAGAAAAACTTGGGATCACATTTGTGAGTGATGACTTGGGCCAGGAAAACCCGAGATCACGTTTACTGAGTGATGACTCAGGCCAGGAAAATTTAAGGTCACGTTTCTGAGTGATGACTCGGTCTAGAAAAACCCGAGATCACGTTTGTGAGTGATGACTCGGGCTAGAAAAATTCGAGATCACATTTATGAGAGATGACTCGGGCCAGGAAAACTTGGGATCACGTTTGTGAGTAATGACTCGGGCCAGAAAAACCCAGGATCATGTTTACTGAGTGATGACTTGGGCCAGGAAAACCTAGGATCACGTTTCTGAGTGATGACTCGGGCCAGGAAAACTTGAGTTCACATTTATGAGTGATGACTTGGGCCAGAAAAACCCGGGATCACGTTTGTGAGTGATGACTTGGGCCAGGAAAACCCAGGATCACGTTTGTGAGTGATGACTCAAGCTAAAAAAACCCGGGATCATATTTATGAGTGATGACTCGGGCCAGAAAAACCAGGATCACATTTGTGAGTGATGACTCGAGCCAGGAAAATTCGAGGAACACGGTCATGTTTCATCTCTTTCTACTGAGTGAAGATTGGGCCAGAAAAACCCGAGATTCACGCCAAACTATAATGAGTAACTAATTAGGCTAGGAAAACTCGAGGAACACGGTTACGTTTCATCTCTTTCTACTGAGTGAAGATCGGGCCAGAAAAACCCGGGAATCATGCTAGACTATAATGAGTAACTGATCGAGTCAGGAAAACCTAAGGAACACGGTTACATTTCATCTCTTTCTACTGAGTGAAGATCAGGCTAGGAAAACCTGAGAATCACGCAACAAATTAAATGAGTGGCTGATCGGAGCAGGAAAACCCGAGGATCACAATCACGTTTTAAGTTAAAGTTCGATCTTTTGGGTTTGAATTCCTAAAACTGACAGCCCAGGTGAAGCCTGTAGGTCAAGTATGTCATTCTTACTATTTATTGTGCATGTTGTTTTTTCAAAAATTGATTTCATAAATCTAGTTTTTGAAAAACCAAGGGGGCAAACTATAGACACTCGATTTGATCAACCCGTAAAAGGGGGGGCAAACTGTGGATGCTCGATTTGATCGGCCTGAAACAAAGCCCAATGATGAAAATCCAAGCAAAATGAGCTTAATAGTGCAAAGCCCAAAATTTTTTCTTGATGGACCAAAGGCCCATTAGAAAGCACAAGCCCGAGCCCAATAAATTATATATATATTATATTATATTAAAAAAAGGGGAAGAAGAAGAGGGAAGAATTTTCAACGGCTAGAAAAAAAAGAAAGGTGAGGGAAAAGAAGAGAAAGGTAGGGAAAAGAAAAAGAAAAGTGGGGAAAGAAAAAAGTGGGGGACAATCATGATGATGAGGAATGATGGGTATGGTTTTCAAAAAAAAAAGGAATAATAATAATAAAAGGAGGATTTGTTTTAAGGGAGAGAGGAGGTTTTTGAAGAGGTGGCTCGGTGGGTGAAAAAAAAATTTAAGAGAAGTAGAGAAAAAAAATGAAGAAGAAAAGAAGGGAAGAAAGAAGAAGAAGAGAAGAAGAACAAGAAGAAAATAAAAAATAAAGAGAGTTTTTTATTTGGAGAAGGAAGAAGAGATTTGGTTTTGCATTACTGAGACTCAATATTGCATCATTTCAAAAGTAATCTGAGGATAAATTATTTTTTTCTATATTTAATTTTAAAATCTAAATTTTTATTGTATTCATTTTATTTAATTTCTATGTTTAAATGATATTCATTTCTGTTTATTTTTATTATTTTTTATTTCTATGTGGTTTATATATTTTTTTATTTATGTTTGTTGTATGTTATTTTTATTTTT
>CATIWM010373987.1:0-11647 GCA_949671775.1 Mallotus repandus
TCATCTTGTTTCTCCATATGTGGTAATTTGTGCCATTTAAGCTGACCATCTTGCTAGTCTTAGCCTCCATCTTTACAATATTTAATAATGCCTCCAGAACACGAACCAACGACTCTGATACCACTTGTTGGGAAAATTGGATAGCGTTGGTGCAACAGAATAATATTAACTGAGACACATAAAAATTACTGCAGAAATAATCAAACAAATAAATATATAGAGGCGGTCAAACCAGCCAATGGGTGAATAAGATAGAAGGTAAAACCTGCAGTATAAATAATAATAAATGACACCAAAATTTTAACGTGGTTCACCCTTAATGTTGGGCTACGTCCACGGGACAAACTCCAAAAAATTCTTCCACTATAAAATTAGTAGGTACAAGAGAGGGTCTTTTCTAGATTAACACTAGAGGTATACAATAAAAGAGATCTCACCAAAATAGTGGCACTCAAAGTATTTCCCACACCCCAAAAATAATTTTCTCACTATTTTGTCACTCACCCTTTGAAAAAAAATTCTCAAACCCTTAAAACTCTCTCACTCTCATCAAAGTAAAAATACTTTGGACTCACTTAATTTTTTCTCACAAGTTTTCTCTCCTTTTTCTTATTTTGCTTGTGGCTCACTTATCCTTCTTCTCCCATATGCAAGGCCTTTATATAGGCCACAGAATGCAAAAGAAACAAAAAAAAGTTTTTGATAAAAATTTTTTTGTAAGGCTGCACTAATTTCGGTGCAGCTATTTTTGACTTTTTTTTTAATTTTTTAAATGCGGACTCCACTAGTATGAGGGATCCATCATTAAGTTTTCACCATAGTTGGATGATAATTGAGTAGTACACAATATTAGGACCAGGTGTCTCTTGTTCATCCGTGTATCACATATTTTTTTTTTAACTGAAAATACTGGGAAAGGGGGTGGGAGTCGAATTCAAAGGAGTAACGGGACTTTAATGCCCCTTACTACCACACCCTTTGCGTGGTGGTATCGCATCTTCTTTGCTTTTGATATAATAAGATCTAAAGGGTCGTTAGAACTGTTCATAGTTTATATGGGGTAAGTTTAATGGTGGGAAGGAAGGCGCTATTTTCTTGGTAAAAGCAGAAAAAGTTGTGTACGATTAACGAAGTGTTTTAGAAGGATACAGTTTTGCTGTAGTTAATAGCTATAATAATGGAGGACAGAGAAAGAGGAGAAAGAGCAGAGAGAAAACTAGGTTTCACTCGACTCTAGCTTAATAATAATCTTAAGGTTAGTTATTAGTTACTAAAAAATTACATAGAAATTATTTTTATTTTAATAAATATTTTTATTAAACTATTTAATATTTATTTTAAAAATTTATATATTTTATTTTTTTTATTTAAAATACTTTATTTTATAAATTTTAATAATATATTATAACATATAAATACTTCACCGATTCAACTTCATTTCCAATAACTATCACGTGGACAATTCAATCTTTGGTTGAACTCGTCAGACTCTGATGGTGATTTCATTATTACTGGCAGGTGTATAATCTTCACCGACAAAATAACATTTATTCCATTCAATTCATTTTTTCTAAAAGAGGGGTGTGATTCGAACCGCTCCCTGAGAGCTGCTATAGTCCGTGATTGGACCATTCAAAATTAATGCCATTCTGATTTTTCAAAAGATTGATTGCTAATTTGGATGATAAGTTTACTGTTGGTGTAATCTAAAAAATAATAAAATAATTTAAACAAAAAAATAATCTGTTAAAATAATTATCTCTAAAAGAGATAAATAACTTACTCTAAATAAATACAAATTCACTTTTTAATATAATTATTTAATATAAGTGATATAAATAAAAAAAATTATTCCTCATATTTGGATTTTGTAATACAATGATAACAGAATTTGAGTCTTACGAACTACATTTCATGAGACTTTTATAAAAAAATAGCTACTAAACCATTTTCTCATGTTGTTAAAAGAAACATTTTCTCATTAATATTTTTTATTTATTTTCAATGATCAATTATTTTATATTTTGAATATATTTTTTATTTATAAAGATAGAAAGTCTTGCATATTTTATTTTATTTTTATTAATTAAATTTAAAATATTTAAATTATAATCAATAAACTATTAGGGTTAATTAGCTAAAATTATTCTCGGATAAGCAATATCTCAAGTTCAAATAATAATGTATATCAAAATATTATATTAACTATTAAGAAATTTTTATTGTCCTTATAATCCTACTTATCATTTAGCATATTATATCTATAATATATAAAAAGAACGTTATTACATGTAACCGATTGTAACATAATAAAAAAAATAACATAAAATTTATTTTTACTTCATAATATAGGGAGATAAATAAATTAAAAAAGAACAAATTAGTAGAATGTCACGAGTAAATGGTGATTTACCATCAAATGACATTCATTTATTCCATTCAATTTTTTCTTAAAGAATTAATTGTTGATCAAAATTCATGCCATTCAAATTTTCAAAAGATCATTATATATATATATATATATATAATGCTAAACTTCAAAATTATTAAGTTAAAAATGTGATAAGTGTCTATCTTTATATTTGAGTATTCACTCTAAAAGTTAATGTGTCAAACTATTAAAAATTTTAATTTTTTATCAAAAATAAAATATTTACCATATTTATTTAATATTATTTTTTAACTTAAACAATATTATACATATCTTCAAATTCTAAATATATTTATATACTACATATATTTCTACCTTAAATCACTCAAATAATTTTTTTCAAACCATTAAAACTTTTATTTTTGAAAAAATTTATAAGTATAATAATATAATAATTATTTCGTATTATTTTTCAACCAAAACACTACTATATATACTCTAATAATAATCTAATAATTTCAAATTTTAATTTTATTATAACTAAAAAATTATGATAATAAAAATTAAATTTATAAGTAAGCTTATATTTCAATATTTACTCTTAAAATTTTATGTGTAACATTATTAAATCTTAAAGTGAACTTCTATAATATTAATAAAAATTTATTATACTATTTATTTATACTAAAAATTTTATATATATCCTATAATTTAAAATTTTTACTAATAAAATATATTAAAATATAAATAAATAATTTATTAAAAAGTAGTATGTTCAATACGCGGATATATAACTTGTAGTTTGCTATTTAATGATAAGTTTACTGCTGGTGTAATCTAAAAAATAGTAAAATAATTTAAACAAAAAAATTAATCTGTTAAAATAATTATTTCTAAAATATATAAATAACTTACTCTAAATAAATACGAATTCACTTTTAATATAATTACGTGATATAAGTAAAAAATTTATTCGTTACAGTTGGATTTTGTAATAAAACGATAATAAGATTTTATAAAACAACTACTGCTAAATCATTCTCTCATTGATAATTTTTATTCATTTTCAATGATAAATTATTTTATATTTTGAGTATATTTTTATTTATAATTTTTATTCATTTTCAATTATCAATTATTTTATATTTTGAGTATATTCTTATTTATAACGATAGAAAGTCTTGTATATTTTATTTTATTTTTATTAATTAAATTTAAAATATTTAAATTATAATTAATAATTAATTGATAAAAATTATTTTCAAATAACTAATATCTCAAATTCGAATTATAATATATATAAAAATATTAAATTAATTATTAATAAATTTTTATCATCTTTATAATTATATTTATTCATTTAGCATACATATTATGTTTAGAATATTTAAATAAAGTACTGTTATATGTGATATAAAAAAAAATTATTTTTAACTCCATAATACAAAAGAAAAATAAATTAAAAAAGAGCAATGTTATGAGTAATGATATACTATTTATGCTGCTACCAGGCACATTTCTCATTGAAAAATCTCTCTTCTTTTTAGGTTGCATGTGAATGCACATGCAATTGTCTGAGGAGTAGTATAGTCTCCTTACATGACACCGTACGTTTTACAAAGAGCAACATTAATTTTTTGCCACCTAATTTGCATTTTTTTCTCATCGTATTTGAAAATCCCTTAATTTTTATTTTACCAACACTTTAGTCCTTTTAAGACCTTTATCAGTGAGTTTTTTTTATACTTAACTTCCTCTATTTTATAAAAATGAACAATTTAATCCATCAGTTTTAATAAAACTTAAATTATAATTCTAATGAACTCATTAATTTAGTTGATCTCATTTTTTAAATCAAATTATTCACTTTTTAAGTGTTCGACATCAACAATTATAATGTTTTAAAGCTATTTAAAATAAAATTAATAAAATTAAGTGTAAAAATTTAAATATAAAATAAAATTTATGAGAATTTATAACTTGATTTTTAATTTAATTAATCTATCGATAAAGATATATATAGATGTTAAACATTTAATCAATGTTGAAATCATAAACTTAAAACAATTTAAAAATTAAAGGGCTAAAGTGGACATAGACTATTAGTGAGTTAGTGTTAGATGGATTGGGGTGCGAAGGCAACACTCCCACGGTATGATATAGGGTAATTTTATAATTTGTAGCATACAACTTTTATATATATATATATTATATTATTTATTTTGTAACCCTAAGTTCGTAGATAATAAAATACGCTCAAACTATTATTGTTGAGCATCATTAAATTTCTGTCTCTTTCTTTTCTCTATTCTTTTTATTTTTATTTACTGTGTTATTTTTCCCAATAGTATTAAAATGTTAAAAAATAAAATTTTATACCTCTAAACCACAAGCAGTTAAGTGAAAACTATTCTACAATTTGTAGCATACGCCTGTTATTTTTCAACCCTATTTGCTTTGTTTTGTTCTGATTTTTCTTTGCTGTTGTTCTTTGAACGGATTTCTTTGTTATACTAGTCTTTTAGTTTTATTTTTTTCAACTAGTTTTTTTCCCTTAAATTAATAAATTTTTTTTTTCTCATTTAAAGAAATCTAATCGAGTTATTGTTCTGGGTCCCAAACTGAGCGAACTCTTTCCTTTCCATGATATGTAATAATCTTCCTGTCTTTCTAATAATCACATTAACAATCTTGTGGTTAATGCTAAAACCTTCTCTTTCCAGTCTCGTAATTATGTTCTTAATGCACACATCAACTCTACCAGGTTACCATAACTCAAGCAACGCAATCTTTTTTTGAACCCGTCCTACTCACATAGTGACTTCATTTCATTTATTTATTTATTTTCAGTTACCAATATAAAGACAATAAATGTCTCTCATCAATTATTAATATGTACTATTCACCAATCAAACTTTTATGAGCTAGTCTGTCAATCAATTGCACCTTTCAAATGCGTGTCATTCATTTGTCCATCGGTCTATTGAATTTGAAAGAGTTCCAAGCAAATTTTCTCTTTTATAATTTCCAAACCGCTATGGGAATCTATTATCTTCTCACCAAGAGACTTCCCTTTTTGCTCAATAATAAAAAAAAAAAAGATACCTCCATTTGAAACATTTTAGCCCATATCTTTTTGAATAATTTTGTGGGTACTTAGTACCTAAAGAAGATGAAGCTCACAGTAAAAGAGTCCACCATGATAACTCCAGCTCAAGATTTACCCAATGAACATCTTTGGCTATCTAACTTGGACTTGGTGCACGAAAAAATCAACATGCCTACACTTTATCTGTACAAGAAGTCGAATGGTTCTTGCTTTTCATTTGAAGTTAAAGCTCTAAAGGATGCTATGAGCAAAGTTCTTGTGCCATTTTATCCCGTGGCTGGAAGGTTTGGAAGGGATGATAAAGGCAGGCTTGAAATATTTTGTAACAACAAAGGAGTGATGTTTACAGAAGCTGAGACAGACTGTGCAATCGATGACCTTGGTGACTTTATGCGTAATATGGAACTTCTGCAACTCATCCCCACAGTAGATTATTCTTGTGGAATCTCTGCTTTCCCTCTTGCTGGTTTTCAGGTACAAATTTCAATTTTTTTGTTTTTTGGAAGTTCTTATTAATTTTGATTTATCATATTTAAAGAAAACACCTAGCTAATAGTCAGATTTATTATAAATATTTAATATTTCATTAATAAAAATAAGACATGTATGTATAAGTTACAAATCTAACTGTTATGTCAAATATATTGGGAAGAGGTAAAAATCTCCCTACATTCAATCATTAGATTGTAATATTTAGTATATGTTATATTTTACAGCAAATTGCTAAAATTCCCTGATGTTTAGTTAAATATGTTAGTCGATCTCTTCCTTTTAAGAATTATATTATGATGTTCTTAGATTTGTTTATGTTACACTAGTTCATTCCTCCATTAATTTCACTGTAAATTATGGACTAAATTGTAATTCTAACATAAAATAATTTTTTTGGTCTTTAATGTTTTGTCTTTCTACAATTTATACTTTTTAACATTTATATTACATTTAAATAAATTTTAGATTTTTTGCAAACTTATTTGCTTAGATTTTTCTTTAGTGTCAATATTTTTATTTGGATTTGCTCCTGATCAAAATTTTGAATTTCTTAAATTATTTTAAAAATTTACTTAAATTTTATAATATGAAAACTTATTTGAAATAATTTAATTCAATTAATTATGGGTAAACATAAATCCAAAAATTAACATTTGTGCTAGATCTGATCAAATAAATATCAAACAATATAAAACTATATTTTATTTGAATTAGACAAATAAAAAATTATTTAATAAATTTTTATCATAATGTCTTCCTTTTAACAATATCTTTCTTTAAAGAATTATAAATTTTGTTGAAAATAAAATTTGTATAATCCAAAATATTATGAATAGCAGTATTTTATAATTTTTGTTTATATATCATTGTATGTTTTGTTTATTTGTTTCTAGAATTCAAAATTATTTCAAAGATACATATATAAATTTATATTTTAATTTAAAATATAGAAATATTATTTTATATAAAAATTTGTATTTTTAATCGACTTGAGTGTATATGGTAAACATAAGAGGATCGATATATATTTATTATTAATTAAGACTACATACTTACATATGTGATTTGATAACATTACAAATAGCATATATTCTTCACCTTATGATAGGTAACAACTTTCACATGTGGTGGAGTGTCTATCGGAATTCGATTTCACCATGTTCTAGCAGATGGTATTGCTGCTCTCAATTTCATCAACACATGGTGTGATGTAGCACGAGGAGCTCCTATGGCCTTTCCACCGTTGATTGATCGGACCTTCCTTCGTAGCCGAGACCCACCAAAACCAAAATTTGAACACACTGGGTTACAACCTCCACTTACTATGAATGCCAGTTCCACTCAGAATCCAACTCAACAACAATCAACTTGTTTTGAAATCCTTAAAATCACACCTCGTCTACTTGACACACTGAAGACAAAGGTTAACACCAAAGATGGCAAAACCAAGTACAGTAGCTATTTGGTCCTAACTGCGCACATATGGCGTTGCATAAGCAAAGCTCGCGGCTTGGCTGATGATCAGCCAACCAAGCTACTCATAGGTGTCGATGGTAGAGCTAGATTTCACCCTCCAGTCTCGCACAACTATTTTGGCAACACAGTGCTCGCTGCTGCACCAATTGCTTTAGCTGGGGAGCTATGCTCAGAGAAGTTGAAGGGCACTGTTGAAAGGATCGACAGGGAAATAAAGAAAATGGATGACGAGTATTTAAGATCAGCCATTGATCACTTGGAATTGTTGGATGATTTAACGCCTATACTGCGAGGACCCGATAGCTTGCGAGGCCCGAACTTCAGCATTGTTAGCTGGATGAGGCTTCCTTTTTATGAAGCTGATTTTGGGATGGGGAAGCCTGTGTTTGTTAGGTCAGCAAATCCACTTCCTGGCAAAGGATACATAATGCAAACTCCAACTCCAGAGAAAGATGCGAGCTGGATACTGGTCATTTGCCTAGAACAAGATTATATGCAATCATTTCTGAAACTGTTTGATGAGGTTTCGATTTAACTTCAGATATATACGGTCAAGCTTTCAATAAGTAGTTGATTAATAGGACTTGGCTTTCTCTCGACTTTCTTCTATTCAAACAATGCTGTGATTTCTCTTCGTTAATTAAATTTAATTTCAGCAAATCTTTAATTAGCAACTTTTTCTTGTTGAAGTGCAGTTTCTGACAGTTTCTTAGCACGAGCAATGTTAATGTTTATTAATATTTTTATGCTATTGGGTACTTTTTGATTATATATTTTATTATTATTATTGTTAGTGGCTGCCATTTTGGCCCCACTACTCAGCTATGAGTTCTTTTATTGGCCTGTGAACTTACATATTATATATATGTATATATACACATTTGTTTGTATTCTTTGGGAAATTATATTCGGGGGATACCTTTTGTTATTAGTGAAGAGTGGGGATAAAGAGTTGTTGCTGGTAGTTTCATGTCAATCTCATTTATCATATTTCTTTTTCATTGGTACCTTTTTTTTTTCCTTCATTGTCAGTTTATTTCATTCGTTACTTGTTTTTACTGTTTGTGTTATCAGGAAAGGTGGAGCTAGAAAATTTTATTTGAGGCCAAAATTATTTACAAATTCCACAAATTAATAAATAATTTTTTTAAGCGGCCGATGGACAAAAGTGTACACGATTATTAACTTTAGGAACAAAAAAATATACAAAAAAGAAAGTTTCTTTGGTAGTTATTTAAAACTTTAAAAGTTTTTTTGATAAAAAAACTTTTAAAGTTTTAAACATTATAATGGTAGGAATTTCTATTTCTGTTTGATAATTTTTTTTTTAGTATTTGATAGCTGTAAGGGTGGCAGATAATGGAGATTGAGTATGATGGTTTTATAAGGGCATCTTCAACCATAAACCACCAAAATGGTGTTAAATTTATATTAAAATGCAGTTTTTATATGAATTTTTCTCCTATCCACTACGAGTCAGTATCGGTCAAGTACTTAACTGTCAGAGTTATTAGTCTAGAGGGCTATCACTTCCTATCTAAGTTCCTTCGACAAGATCCACCAATTTTAACACCAAAAGAATATTTTCTAAATATTCTTTTTTTATATTTCATTTTATAATATTTAAATATTTATCACATTGCACCTATACTTATATTTTTAACAAATTCATCCACTAACAAAAATTTGGACTAAATTGTTAAAAAAATATGTCTATACAATGAAAAATTAGACAAAATTGAATATAATAAAAACTTATAGATAAAATTCAAAAAAAAATTTCATTTTGCGTTTGTGAACAGAGCCAACGCATATTTGTATTGAATTGGAGAAAAAAAATTCTTTTTTTATTAAAATAGTGTTAAGTTGGAGATGCCCTAAGGAGTTTAAATCTATCTCCAACATCTGTTTTTCATACATAAAAAGGAAAAAAATCAATTTTTTTTTACATCAATTTGAAGAAGCAAAATAGAAAGAGACAAACATAATCATTATAAATCTGTGGGAATGCAAACCTAACAGTACCTTGATACATACTAGAATTGGATAGCTTTGAACACATGACTTATGCATTCCATACATTCCATCTCGTTGCAAAAGACATCGCAGCTCATGGACTATGGCTGTATGGCCAACTAGAAACACCATTTAAAATATCAACAAGATTTTTGTTATCCAGCTCTAACTCGGCTGATTTTAGTCCGAGTTCTTATGCCAGACATAAACCATAAACCACTCCATAATAAGTTTAAGCTAGCAACAAAGTATGCACAAATGTCAATTTAATATGTATATAAATAATAGTAACATATTAACTGGAACAACAATAATTATATTATTCAGCTCTAATGAATCATATAAACGACAACAACAAATAAAATTTTATAAAATATTTATCAGTTAACAATTATTACAAATAGATGGTATAAATGGCATAGTCACCGAGCAGAGTAGTTGGAGACCAGCTGCCCATGCCCCTTAGAAAAAACTATGGTGAACAAAAGAAATTTTTGTGTAAACCCTATATTTCATGTAAGATTATGAGCTTTTCATTATATTTATAACATGTGGTATTGTTAATTAAAATTAATTAACTTTAATTTTAACACTAGCTATGATTAAGTTTGACATATAATTAGCAGATGATTTTATAGAATTAGGAAAAAAGTATTTCAGTCTTAAAATCAACAAATTATAATGCTTATAACCTTTTTTTTTTAATATTTTCCTTTATCATATTGTATTTGTGACAATCAAAAACAGAATCAATATTTTATTTACACATATATATATATTAATCAAAATTTTAACAAGTATCCTATCTTTTTTTTTTAAAACAACTAGATCTAGTGGTTAAATCCCAACACTACAAGAGAAGAAGATAGGGGGGGTGGAGGTTTGATCCCTAGTCTCCTCAATAGGATGTTCACACATTTTACCACTTAAACTATTCATGGGGGACAACAAATGTCCTATCTTATTAATCAGCATTCACTAATAAAACAATTTAATCTGTAAAACTATTGAAAATTCTAATATTTAAAAAATAATTAAAAATTATTCAAAATCAACATGTTTCAAAACTCTGTAACTGATTGTTGTTTTCTATTCGACCTATGTAGTTTGTTAAAAAATAAACAGACAAGATTTGAAAAAGTTCTATGGAGTTTGAATTCTATTTGTTAAAAAAAGAGTAAATAGATCATTTAATTAATAAAAAATTCAAAATGTTTAACTATCACAAAATTTGTTCCTCAATTAATGTTATTATAATTTTAAAAAATTACGGCAACATAAATTTAAAATAAAATTATTATTATATGTTTATTTTTAGTTTAATTATATTTTTATTTTATTAAAATTACTTATTTAATTATTATATATATACAATGAAAATATTTTTCTAATTATTTTTTATATATTAAAATTAACATTATAATTATTGATTGTAAAGAATTATTTAATATTTACTAAAATATTATTATAATTTTTAAAAATACAATATCAATATATATATATATAGATAGATAGATAGATAGAGAGAGAGAGAGAGAGAGAGAGAGAGAGAGAGAGAGCAAAATAATACAGGGATTTTTTGGTTCATTCTTCAAAATTGGAACTTGAATGACGGAGAATCGAAAATGAAATAAAAATTTTAACAAAATATTTGATTTATTACAAAATTAGAATCGAAATCAATATTATTTATTTATAAAAGTATTTTCATAATTAATCTTTGTATATTAAAAATAGCATTATAGTTATCTATTATGAAAAATTATTGTTAAAATTATTTATTATTTATCACAGGTTGTGCTAATTTACATCTAGTATATACTAAATTGTATATCACATGCTTATGAATATTATAGAGCAAAATACTACAAGGGTCATTAGGTTCATATTGTAGAATTAAAATTTGAATGAAGTAGAATTGAAAATTGAATAAAAATTTTAGCAAAGTATTTAGTTTATTACTGAATTAGAATCAATATTATTTAGAAGAAATTTTTAAAAATGGCCTGTTTGACTAGACTTTTTTCTTTAATAGTCCAGCCCTTTTATTTTTCAGAATTGAATTTTGAGTTTTCACCTTTGGCATGCCTTTTTTTTATCTTTAAAAAATGACTTTCTCAACGTTTTCCGTGTTATCTGTGTTCTTTAGCTATTGTTCTTCTTCGCAAGACAGAGCAAATGCC
>CATIWM010374046.1:0-13761 GCA_949671775.1 Mallotus repandus
TGAGCAAAAAAAAAGATCGATAAAAAAAGTACCTTAAAAATTAAAAAAAAAAAGTTTAGCAAAAAAATGTTGAAAAAAAAAAAGAAAGTAGAAAAAGAAAAGTTTGATTAAAAAAATAGAAGGATCAAACTTGATTGGAAAAAAATAGAAGGATCAAATTGGAGATGTTATTAAACAGCTTATAGAAGAGTCATGGTCTAGGTTTGAAAAAAAAAAAACTTTCTTAAAGCTATTTTTGAAAGTATTTTTGGTAAATGTGGCTTTTGATATTATTTTTGGTTTTTTTTGGCTATTTATGAAAAAATCCCTAAATTTTATACATAAATATTAAAAAGTTTATTTATTTTATCAATTAATAGTATAATTATACAAATTATTTTATTTAATTAAAAAAATATAAAATCAATTTTATAATTTATCTCTTTTTTAATTTAAGAAACTACTAAATAAATATATTTTTAAGTTGGAAACATGTACTCTAATTTTTTTATTTTTGCAAAGGTCCCAAAATATTTTTGAGGAGTTTCCCATACAGAAACATTTTGAAAACGTCCATCCATCATTGCCACGAGCAATAAAGGCCTTAACTATAATATCATGCCCGTGTCTTGCTGCCATGTCCAATGGAGTTTCACCTCTGAAATTGGCTTGATCTAGCAGAGATGGACACCTGTTGAAGATTTGTTCCATGAAAGTAACTGATTCTTGAGGTTTTGTTCACTTTGCGATATAAATATGAAGAATTGTGTTTTTGTTAGGATTAAGCAGAAGATCAAGAGGCTCTAAGTAAGAATTGAATGGGTCGATTTTGGATTCAGTTGTAATCTTGTAGAAAGGAGAATCCATGTCAGAGATGATCTATCTCTCATTGCGCAAATCATCGTTCTCATTGGGAACTCTCTGTAGATGAATTCATTTTGAGAGATTTTGTGACATCGTATGCAATAAATCTAGTGGAAATAAGATTAGCCCAATTACCAAGGATAACCGTATAAAATCTTGTCACAAGTGAATATATTTGATAAAGAATGTGGTTCGAATTCTCAACCTCCTTAACTCTTTCTCTTTGCAATGTCATAAGATCAAATTAAAAAAATAAAGTGGAAATGCAGAAGGTTGCATATTTTATCAAGAATGATTTGGTTGATTTATTTTTTTCTTTTTCTTTTTTTAATAAGAAAATGAACAAAAGTAGGATATAAAATGGAGACCTCAGTTTGATTATAAAAAGTTCACATATACTTTATTGAAAGCACTCAGAAGCGAAAAGCATGGATCCTACCACAATGTCATGCAATAATTGTTCGTTGTCAATTGGATCTTTATCTCACTACGGTCCTGCACTTCACGTACTATAATTTTTTTTTATCTCAAACTCCTCTTGTAGCATAAATAAATCATAGGTTCACATTACCACTGAAACTCTACTATAATTTTGACAGAAAAAAGTTATTTTTTCTAGCATTTTATTGAAACTAGAATCAAAATTTTTTTTCTTTAATCCATATATAAATTGAGAATTGAATCATAATTAACCTGAATGGGCCGATTTCAGATTCAGCTGCAGCCTTATAGAAAAGAGAATCTATGTAAGAGATGTTTTGTCTCTGTTCGGACAGATCATCGTTATCAGGTGTTGGAACATCATGGGAAGTCTCTATGGTTGAATCCATTTTGAGAGATTCACAATTGATAATTTGATTTTTGGAACCTCCGAATTCTGCGGTCAAGCAATCAGCAAAGATGCAAGGTGAGGTATGGGGTTTTCCCCACAAACCCTCCGATGCTTATGTCAAAGAGAGTAGAGAGAAAGTTTAGAGAGATGAAGAGAGAGCAATAAGCTAAAGGAATAGAATGAATAGTTAAGGGAGAAGTGAGGAGTATTTATAGAGAGTGTAATGCTCCAACTTGAGAGGAACAGGATTCCTCTTCCGTGTAGGACTTGTTCCTACTTAAGAGGTTTCCTTCCTACTCTGAGAGTCTTCCTGATAAGGGAATCCTTTTCCTATTTGGATTGAGTATCCTTGTTCTGCAAATAAACTTTATTTATTAAGATAAAATATTAATTAAATAAGAATATACTTGAGGGGTATCAAGAGTCCCCCCTACAAGTCTGGTCGGATATTTATGTCTGAGATTTTTGAAGTTTAGTATATGCAGTGATGATAACTTGGAGTAAAAAGTTCTGATGAAGAGAGAATGATGATCTTGTGTTGATGCCGAAAGGTGAGCTGAGGTGGCCAACCTAAGTCACTGAAGGTCAAAATGCTTAGTATCGAGTCTTTGAATTCTGGATATCTGAGTAGAATAACGAAAAGATGCCAGTTGGACTTACAGACACTCGACGTTAGAAAACTTTCCGAGGGATTAACCCATAAGTGTTAGTGTAACACGTAGAATAGGACCAGCTAGTGCTGGAGTTTAATGCTCGACGTCCCGAGGGAGTAACATATCAGTGTTATAGTAACATGCGAAATAGGACTAGCTAGTGCTGGAGTTTTTAAAAGTGAACCTCAGCACTTAAAAGTGACCTGAGGGTGCTAGTTTCCATATATACTAGACTTTGCGAGATGCTTGGTGCAATATAGCACCTGAGGATGCGAGTTTCCATATATACTCGGCTTTGTGAGATGCTCAGTGCAATATAGCAACCCAAGGATGCAAGTTTCCATATATACTCAGCTTTATGAGATGCTTGGTATAATATAGCGACCCGAGATCTGGGGCAGCTGGCAATGGGATGCGCGACTTGTACGTTTCACGTCTTTTGACATGCTTTTTGAATTTTGAATTTGTGTAACTATTGCATCTGTTCGCTTATCATAAGATGTGATGTTTGGGCTGCTACCATCATAACCGCTTGAATAGTGAGCTTTTATTATTCCAAAAATGCCCTTAAGAAAGTGAAAAGTTGCTGGTATTTAGAGGGGCATTAGAAAGTAATCCAAAACCTTTCGTTTGCTTTAAAAACCTATGCCTTCTTTGTCATTTGCATTTCAAGTTATGATTATTGCTTTAGGTTTCTACTATTTGCCATTGTGCTTTATTCTACTTTCTACACCAGCGTTCTTCTTCCTTTGCCTTACCATCCCAGGTGAAAGCTTTTCTTTCCATTTTCTTTCCTCTCTATTTTCTTTCTGTAAGCGTCATGGCTTCTCGAGAACAAGTGAAGTCTGACTTGTTTGAGTCTCGGGTGGACAAGGGTCTATTAAAGTGGTATAGGTAAAGGTATGGCATTCCTAAGGATTTCTTGTTGCATACTGTGGAAAAGGGTTTTAGGGCCCATGAGTCTTTTAAAAATATGGAAAAAATGGTGGTTTATGTAGATCAGTTAGAAGGTGGTTTACAGTTTCCCATGGATCTGTTTGTGAAGGCTTTTTTGAATAGGTTCATCATTGCTCTTGGGCAACTTCATCCCAATAGCTATAGGATTCTAACAGGGTATATAAAACTTGTACATAGAGAAAATAGGGAATCGGATTTAGAAATGTTTAGGTTCAAGTAAAGTTTGAATAAGAAAAAGGGAGAATTTACTTTCTCATTGTCTGCCACCCCAAACAATAGTATTTTTGTCAAGCTTCCGGACTTACAGAAATCCTGGAGACATATGTTTTATAATTGAGCATCCTTCTGATTTTATTGATATTCGACGTATATGGGTGGATGAATGCCATAAAGTAAGGTGTCTTTCGAGTCTTCCAAAAGAGGAACAATTGAGAATTGTTCTCAGCGATACGTTCGGCGAGTCTATCATGGGGATAGGACTGTAGCTGGTAATCTCAGTCTCTGAAGGTATCTTCTGACTTTATCTTTTCGCTTTATGTTGTAGATGACTAATTATTTTACTTTTACAAATGAACTAGATCTTTCAAATGATGAATAAGTAGAGGCACCAGAGCAGGAGTTGGAGGTGACAGATCTGAGTCAAGACCCAGAGGTTCTTGTGGTTAGTTTTAATCCTCCATCAAGTGCTACAGAGGATTTGGTAATTAGCCTAACTTAAGTGCAAGCTATTGAGGTTCCTAGAAAGCGAACCTATGATAAGGCTCTGGATGAAGAGAGCTGATAGAGGGGAGCAGACTATAGGTCAAGCATCCACAGATTCTTAGTTGCCCGGACATGAGAAAATTCATTCTTCAGAAGATGAACCCTTCGAGCATTCAAAATAGCCAAGTCCAGGATCAGTATGCTGAGTCACTGCATTTGCCATCAGATATTCTTTGATGGATGGACCTTGACAAAGACGAGCTACCCAACACTCTAATTGCTCACACTCTAGAGGTATTATTCTGATAGTGTTGTTATGTCTGCTTTTTCAAAGGTTCTGATTTTGGATATATTTTTATTTCAGATGGCACAGGGGTTGTTACTATGGAAGGACAACCAATATTTTTTGAAGAGTGAGAATAGCTTAAAGGAACAAAAGCTGAGTTCCATTGAGCTGGACTACGAGAGGAAGCTCAGTGCGACCAAACATGGTCCAGAGATTGTGGAGACCCAGTAAACTAAGGGGAGATTTGAGGTTGAGGCGTGCTAGAAGAAAGTTTAAGAGATCGAGCATTCCCAGGTTCAGCTTACTAGAAGAATAGAGGAACAATATTCTGAGCTTGCCCGTCTGAAGAAATATCTTGAGGAATAAAAGAAGGCTTGAGGTGATGAGGTGAAAACCTATCAAAAGATAGTAAAGGACTTCATCAAAGCTTACAAGTTTAAGTCTCATAAGGTATTGCTCGCTCAGCATAGGGATTTGGAATTTTCTAAGTTAGATAAGCTGACATTCAATGATCTAGCACGGATGGCCTCTAAAGCTGAGGCTGCACTGAAATTTGCTCCTAAGTGGTGAAAGGATCCAAAGGCCACTAGGAAGAAGGTTGCTACTGCTAAGGAGGCTACTTCTGAGCAACTATCTGATCCCAAGGTAGCTAAAGAGAAATCATCTGGTGAGGTTACTGCCGATACTCTTCCATCAACTAAAAATCAATCTATGGAAGATCCAAACCCATTGTCTGATGATGTCGATGCATCTATAGCTAATGTAAATACTTAGTAGTTTTTTTTTAATGTAGAAATTGTTTTAAGAATCAACAGAAAGAGCACTTTTATTACGTCAGAATGTATATTTCTTTATTTAAGCACAATTTTCTCTATTGATAATATTTTCTCAAACTATCTGAGTTCTAATATCGGGGCAACTCTTTCCTAAGTGCATCATTTATCTTTTAAGCACTTTTTAGTAGTCTTCTCAAAGACTTGACAGGGGCCTTCCCAATTTTGTCTGAGTTTGCCTGTTCTAGAACTTCCCTTGCCAATATCTGCCCTTCTCAGAACTAGGTCCCTAACCTTGAATTGTCTGGGTTGGATATGCTTATTATGATACCCATCAATTCTTAGCTTCTGAGCTTCCAAAATGATAGATGTTGGCTCCCTTCTTTCTTCAAGCAAGTCTAGGCATATTCAAGCATTGGGAGCATTGAAGTCCGTGTCCAATTCCTTAGTTACTCAGTAGCTCGTTGATATGATCTTTATTAGTATCACTGCATCCATTTCATATGTCAATCTGAAGGGCGTCTCTCCTGTTGAGCTTCTAAGTGTTGTTATGTATGCCTAAATGACATTGTTGAATTCTTCCAGCAAATTCCCTTTCTTCTCATCTAATATTTTCTTCAAGCCTTGCATGATGATCCTATTAGTGACCTCTGTTTGTCCATTTGTCTGTGGATGAGCTACTGATGTGAACTTGAGCTTGATGCCTAATTCTGAGTAGAAAGTTTTGAACTTCTCATTTTTAAATTGCTTCCCATTATCTGTGATCAAGGTATGAAGTATGTCAAACCTGTAGATGACTTCCTTCCAAAAGAAGTGTTGTATCCGAGCCTTTGTAATGGTTGGAACTGCCTCGACCTCTACCCACTTGGTGAAATGGTCGATGACTATGATCATGAACTTCTTTTAAGATGTTAAGACTGGGAAGGGTGCTCCTAAGATGTCCATTCCCCAAACTACGAAAGGCAATGGGCTTCTAATGGGATATTGGGTGTTGGATGACTTATGATTCAACCGAGCGAACTGTTGGCATTTGGGACACCTCTAGACAAGCTGCAATACAACTTTGAACATAGTTTCCCAGTAATATCCTTGTAGCAATGCCTTTCTCTCTGGAGATACATACTTTGACCATGAGTGAGACAAAGACCTTCTATAGAGTTCTCCATTATAAATGGAGTAATGCGCAGTTTTGAGCTTTAACTTCCAAGCATTAAGTTTGTCCTAAGATAAGGTGACATGATCCAGGTATTCAATGATTGGCTTCATCCACTCTACTACCTCCTAGGTGTTCATAACTTCCATCTCCTTGATGCTTGGCTTATTCAGTTCCTCAGTTAGCTCAAGCTCATTGAAGGCTTGGCTAGCTTCTGATGCTGATTTTGCTAATAAGTCTGCTTTGATGTTTTCACTTTTTAGAATCTGCAGTATTTCCCATTGTCCCCCTTATTGTTCAAGCTTCTTCAGGAGCTGTCTTGCTTTCTCTATATACTTAACCATGCTTGGCTCTTTAATCTGGTATGCCCTTTTGACTTGGTTGACTACTAACTGAGAGTCAGAGTGGACTTTAAGATGCTCAACCCTGACTTCTATGGCCAACTTAAGTCCTGTAATCAATGCTTTATACTTGGCTGCATTATTTATGGCATTGAACTTGATCTGGACTGTATATTTGATTCGGACCTTACTTGGCCCAATGAGAATAATCCCAGCCCTAGATCCTTATGCTCCAGATGCTCCGTCAATGTATAGCTTCCACTCCGGATAAGATACAAAAACTACTTCTTCTATCGTCATCTCTTGAATAAAATCTACTAATGCTTGAGCTTTTATCTAGTGGTGAGGCTGGTAATTAATATCAAATTTTCTTAGCTTAATAGACCATTGGAGTAGTCTTCCTAAAGTTTTGGGCCTTTGAAGGATTTTTTGCAAGGGAAAGTTAGTTCTGACCACGATTGAGTGAGCTTAGAAGTACTATCTAAGCTTCTTAGATGTATGGATGACCATCATAGCGAGCTTGTCCAATTTGGGATACCAGATTTCTGAGCCTCTGAGGATCTTACTAACATAGTAAGTTGGGCTTTGCTAGCTTCCTTCTTCTAGAACCAACACTGCAGTGTTGGATTCATGCCTAATTGAGAGGTATAAGTATAAAACCTCATCTGGGATTGGCCTGCTGAGTAATAGAGGTGATGAGAGAAATTTCTTAATTTCTTTAAATGCTATTTGACACTCATAGTTCCACTCCAATTTCTTGGATTTTTGTAGAGCTCGGAATAGAGGTAAGAACTTCTTAGCTAAGCATGAGATGAACCTTCCAAGAGCTATGATTCTACCATTAAGCTTTTGAAACTCATTCAGCATCTTAGGAGCTTTCATGTTCAGAATGGCTTCCATTTTCTCTGGGTTTGCCTCTATTCCTCTGTGTGAAATTATAAAACCCAAGAATTTCCCTGCTTTCACTCTAAAGACACACTTATCTGGATTGAGCTTGATCTGGTATTGATCGAGAATATTAAGAATTTATTCAAGATCCTCGGCATATTGTTCTGCTTACTGACTCTTGACAATAATGTCATCCACATACACTACCACATTTTTCCCAATATGATCTTGGAAGACGTGATTCATCAGCCTTTGATACATTGCTCCAACATTCTTTAATCCAAAAGGTATGAATTTGTAATAGTAAAGTTCCTCACGTGTTATGAAGGACGTTTTCTCCTACTCTTCCTCTTTCATTGGAATCAGGTGGTACCCTTGAGCAGCATCAATAAAATTATACAAACTGTGACAGGCTATTGAATCTACCAATTAATCGATTATCGATAAGGGATAGTTGTCTTTGGGGCATGCCTTATTTAGGTCTATTTAGTCGACACACATTATGTACTTCCCGTTAGCTTTCTTGACCAGTACTATATTAGCTACCCACTTCGGATGTGTGACCTCTCTGATAAATCTGATATCTAACAGTTTTTTAGTTTCCTCAGCAATCACCTTTTGTCTCTCATAGGCAAACTTCCTCTTTCTCTGAATCACGGGTTTGACTTCTAGGTTAATGTTCAGGCTATGACATGCAATCTGAGGATCAACTCCCACAATCTCGGATGCTTTTGAGGCAAAACTATTTGAATGCCTGCCCAAAACTTCACTAATTTGCTTGCTGATATTCTCATCAAGTTCATCATCAATTTTGACTATCTTTCCCTTAGCTTTCTGTAGAGTCTGGACTTAATCAACTAGTTCTGGACCAGCTCCCTACTTCTTTATTTCTAAAGCTTCCAAAGGGAATGCCTCCATTTGCGGCTTTACTACAATTTGATAGCACTATTTAGTCATGGACTGATCTCCGTGTATAGTTATTACTTGGTCTTCTAAAGGGATTTTCATAGTTAGCCTTCCGATGCTCATGGCAACATCAATCTCATATAGTATTGGCCTTCCGATGATATTGTTGTAGGTAAGTGGAAGATTTACCACATTGAACAAAGATCTGACTGCTTTTATATCTCCAATTTCTCGGTTGCCAAATTCTACTTCTAATTCTACCACTCCTATTGGCTGGGTTGTTCCTCCACAAAAACTAGTAATGGGATTTTTAATTACTTTCAAATTAGTGATTGAACCTCCCATGGCCTTGTAAGCATTCCACGAAAGTGCATTGACAGTGCTACCATCATCCACCAAAAGTTTTTTTACCAAATAATTTTGGATATACGCGCTTAGGTCCAGGGCATCATTATGGGGATGTTGGACATGCTCCCCATCATTAGATCCATATATGATGGTCGGCATTTGTCTAGATACTCGGTATTCTTCCCTCCATAGCCTTTTCAATTTCTTCTCAGCTAGCATTTCGCCTCCCACAATCACATTGATAACTCCAGGTACTTCATTACGTGTTTTCTTTATGCTAGGGGAATCTTTAACTTGGTCATTCGGATCTCAATTTCTTGTGAATCTCACCAGCTTCCCATTTTTAATTAATTGTTCAATCGACCACGCAAGGTCTCAGCATACGTCTGTTTCATGCCCAATGCCTTGATGATATTGACAGTACTTTCCTCTATCCAGTGCTCCTCTTCTCGGGGTAGTTAGCTTCTTGGCTGGAGTTATGCCCGCTCCATTTTCTCTGATCCTCATGAGAATTTTTGACCTTGAAGCATTTATTGGTGTGAATCCATTAGTTTCTCTTTTGAATCCTTCTGTTGGGTTTCTGAAATTTTTTTGGGGAGCTGGAGGTCTTCTTAGATCAATCCTTTCATTCTTCTTGAAAGGTGGCTTTTCGTCATCATTACACAGTCTTCTGTCACCATCCATCTTGATCAGCTTTGTGGCCATAGACATGACCACCAAGAAGGTACATGGCTCTTTTATCAAGATTTTGTCTTTGAGTTTTCCCAATCGAGTTCTATTCTTTAATGCTTCTATGGCCACTTCGTCACTTAAATTCTTGATTTGCATAGCCACCTTATTGAACCTGTCTAGGTAACTTCTTAACAATTCATTGATTTCTTGCCTGCATGTCTGGAGATCATTTATGCTTTTACCATGAGGAACATTGGTGATAAATCGAGTCCTGAACTTCTTAACCAACTCCTTGAAAGATGAAATAGAGTTCCTCAAAAGTTGGTAAAACCACCTTTGAGCAATTTTATTGAGTGTGCTGGGAAAGACTCGACATCGAATCCTGTAGTAAACTTTTTGGAGCATCATTTTTGTTTTGAATAATGACTCCCCTTTTGGCTCTTTCTAAGCTTCCTTGTCCCTTCTAAGGGCACTCTGAGTCACCACCGGTGGAATGATCACATTATTCTTCAGATTAGAAATTTCAGGGTTATTTTTGCTAGATTAGGGCATTCAGTTATTGTTGCATAAGGATCATATGGGCCTGGATATTTTGGATCATTGCCTCTTTATTTGTAGGAGGCAGATTGAGGGTATGGGTTACTATGTTTATATCTGGTGTGTTTGTGATGGGGGTTACTGAAAGACTTGGGAAAGGCACAAAATGAATGGGTCTGCTAGCATGATGTAAAGGAGCATAATAGGGAAAGCGCCTTGGCTGATTCCTGATGATGGTTGTGTATTAAAAGGGATTTGAGACAATGATCCCACATGATGAATGAGAGCTAATAGATCAATGGGTAAGATAGAAGCTGACAAGTTAATAGGAGGAATAGGGGCTGATGGGTTGGTGAGAGCATCTGAGGTTGATCATGGGGGATTAGTCTGAGTAACCGTGGCTGGTGGGCTAGACGTCATGGTGTGAACTTTACTTTAGCTCAGTAGATAATAATGGCTTTTAACTTAGGAGGTTTCCCATAGACGACGCCACTTGATAACTTGATTTTTAGAGCCTCCGAGTCCTGCGGTCAAGCAATCAGCAAAGATGCAAGGTGAGGTGTGGGGTTTCCCCTACAACCCCTCTGATGCTTAAGCCAGAGAGAGTATAGAGAAAGTTTAGAGAGATAAAAAGAGAGAAATAAGCTAAAAGAATAAAATAAATAGTTAAGGGAGAAGTGAGAAGTATTTATAGAGAGTATAATGCTTAAACCTGAGAGGAACAAGATTTCTCTTCCATGTAAGACTTGTTCCTACTTAGGAGGTTTCCTTCCTACTCCGTGAGTCTTCCTGATAAGGGACTTATTTTCCTATTTGGATTGGGTATCCTTGTTCTGCAAGTAAACTTTATTTAGGAAGATAAAATATCAATTAAATAGAAATATACCTGAGGAGTATCAAGAATGCTTATTTTATCTATAATGATTTGGTTGATCTGTGTTAACAAAAGTAGGATACAAAATGAAGACCTCAGTTTGACTCAAAGTTCATGTATAAGGGCGCTCAGGTCCATTAATTGAATCTTTATCCAACTAGGTCCTCTACTGTACTTTAGGATAAATCCATATTTTACTCCATGTACTTTTATATTTTCTCAATTTACACCTTCCACTTTTATTTGTATAGATTGAGACTGCACACTTTTATTTTTTAGGAAAATGATCAATTCTATCATGAACTATAGGCCAATTATCAATCTAATCCTAATTTCAAATTCGTATTAATTTGCTCCTCCAACTTTTCAAGTGGTTCCAAATCTATCCAAACGACATTGAGCTTGTGACAAAGATGATGTGGCAAGCTGACGTGCCATAAAAGTGGCTGACATGGCAAAAAACTTAAAATGCACCTTATCAATTCTATCCTCAACTATTGACCAATTATCAAACTAATCCTAATTTCAAAGTCATTTTAATTTGCTCCTCCAACTTTTCAAGTTATGTCAAATCTATCCAGATGATAATAATTGTGTGCCAGATAACTGCAATGGCTATCTTACATGGCATAAGAGTGTCTAACATTGCAAAATTAAACTTCCTTAATGTAAGTGTAAAATTAAACTTAAACTTCAGTCATACTTGTGGGTTTTTTTTATCTGATGCATATGTAATGGCCATAAAACGGTCAAATTTTTTTGAACATCTATTTTCTCTATGTATAAAACTTGAAATTATAATTTTATTTAAAAATATTTAAATTTCTTACTACTTGGAATTCATGATACTTTTTAATGTTTTGATGTTGCGTAAATATTTCAATTTTTTATGGGGTCCTTTTTATTAAAACTTTGCTTCATTTTGTTCCTTTTTTTTTTTCTTTATACCATTCTTTCTAAAGTTTTCTTTAAAAGAATAAAGTGCACTATACAGTGTTAGTTTTTTTTATTAGGTTAAAATTTATAATTTTATTGCTTTATAAGAACACTCACTTCTAATAACAACTAATTTCCTAACTCTTTTTCATTCAAAACTCATGAAATTTGTCACCCATTAAAAAGAAGCCATAACCATACTTCCAAATGGGGACAACACCAAAATAATTGACCTGGATTTGTATCAGTTTGAGATGTCTTCAAACGAGCTATGTTTCCACATTTGCATGTCATGATCTCATTCATCAAACCATATATTCTTGTGTCTTGCGATTCTGATTTAGAAAACAGAGACTTTTAGGTTTTTAATTTTTTTTGCAATATTAGACACTCTTATGCCACGTAAGATGGCCATTGCAGCTATCTGACACACATTTATTGATGTCTAGATAGATTTGGCACAACTCAAAAAATTGGAGGAGCAAATTGAAATGACTTTGAAATTAGGATTAGTTTGATAATTGGTTTATAGTTGAGGATAGAATTGATAAGGCGAGTTTTAAGTTTTTTGCCATGTTAACTACTCTTATGTAACATCAGATTGCCACGTCATCTCTGTCATAAGCTCAATGTCATTTGGATGGATTTGGAACCACTCGAAAAGTTGGAGGAACAAATTGATACGAATTTGAAATTAGGATTAGATTGATAATTGGCCTATAGTTTAGGATAGAATTGATCATGTTTCCTTTTTTTTTTTATCGCATTAAGTACTTCTGTAACTGAATCTCAATGTCAGAGCATGTGCATATTGCTTAAAAATTATTTAATTAAATATTTAAATCATCCACATTACAACTTTATTAATTAAATATATAAATAGGGATAATGAATCCACAAGTCCTAAAAAATTATTTTTTTTATTAAGCCCTAGAAGCATTTACATGTTTTCATATTAGTCCACTTCCGTTATGTCAAACGGAATAGACTAATGTTGGCAATTAACGAAAAGGGATAATGACCGCACGAGTCCTATAAGTTATTCAAAATTTCAATCAAGTCCTAATTTTTTTTTAATTCCAATTTCCCATGATTTTCAGGGGATTTAGAAGAGGAGAACTAGGTTAATTATGTTGTGCACAATCCATAATACTTAAATTATTTAATTTTGCTATTAATAAAAACTAATTAATTTAAAAGGAAAGAACTTTCCATCATCCATCAATAATTAAATAATTAATCTTTCTATTAATAAAAATTAATTTATTAAACTACTTTATGTAGTGGATTAATACATAGAATTTTTTTTATCTTTTTATTAATAAAAATATAATTGTCCAAAAATACATTAGCATATATATGGTATTTGTGCTTATTTCTATCTCCTGTATTTGTACACTACAAGAATCTGTCGATTTACCGAAGGAATTCAGAGACGGAATTATCCGTCGCAAAATAGCGACAGATTAGCAACGAAAAAAGACCCTCAGCTACAGAATGTAGTCAAATAATGAAATTGATTTATTTTAGCGACGGAAATAAAATTCCGTCGCTAAAATAGAGATGGAATTGTAAATCTGTCGCTAATTTAGCGACGGAAATTAAATCTGTCGCAAAACTAGCTACGGAAATGAAAATTCGTTGCTAAATTAGCGACGGATTTAATTCGACAAAAATTAAATCCGTCGCTAATTTAGCGACAAATTTCCAATCTGTCGCTAAACTGGCAATGGATTCAATTTCCCTCGCCAAATTAGCGACGGATTCAATTTCCGTAACTAAATTAGCGATGGATTCAATTTTCGTCGCTAAATTTTGATTTCAAAACTTTATTTTCATTTTATTCCAAATTTAATCATGTTCAAAAATATTAATTAATATTTATTTAATTTATAAAATATATATATTATTTTTATAAAATATTATTTTTAAATTATGAAAATTGCATATGTATTTTAAAGTTTAAATAATTATTATTTCATATTGCAAAAATTAGCTAGTATAAAATTTCATATTGATCTTAACTATTTTGATGTGAATATTAGTGTTAGTATATATAT
>CATIWM010374050.1:0-10993 GCA_949671775.1 Mallotus repandus
TATAATACAAACATGTATATCTATACAAATGCAATTATAATCATTAGATTACTATTAATTTAATTACAACCATTGATATATTTTATCGGTATTGGTACATAAAAATGATTAATGGTTATAATTAAATAAAAATAAATCTAACGACTCTAATTTCATTTGCATAGACACAAATATTTACACCATAATAAGAGCTATATATATATAGTAAAAATAAATTTATTTTTATTGATAAGTTAAAAAAATACAACACATCATTAGTCTCTAAAAATATAAATTAATAAATAGTATATAATATTTATTTGCATTTATGAAGAATTGCAACATCATTTCAACATTTTCAAAGACAAAGATAAGAATAAATAAAAATTAGGGATAAGTATAAAAAAAAACATCCTATTATTTAGCAAATTTGCACTTTGAATTTTGTAATATTTTTTGTGACATTTCAGTACCCCGTGCCTTATACTGTTAGCAAATAAGAGTCAAAATCACTAACGCTATTTATTTAAGCTGACATGGATTCTGATATGTACAACACTTGCCCATGTGTCCAAAAACTTATTGTAGTTTATTGGTTAAAAACAGTTTTGATCTATGTGGTTTCTCCTTTTGGCATTTAAAGACCATATATTTTATTTCTTTTACACTTTAGTACCCTTTTAAATAATATAATCATTATTTTTTGAAAAAATTTTGATATAATATTAAATTTTAACGATAAATTTATTTCATATACAATTTATAATCAATTTAACCAATTTGTTATTTTTAAAAATATTGTAAATTTATTTTTAAAATTATTTCTTTTTATTCATTATAAAATTAAAAATACATCTAAACGTAAATTGTTGTGTGTTTATTGTAGTTAGTCGAATGATGTATCATTTTTAGAAGATTTGTAATACTAAAATTATATAAAGTGATATATCATTTAACTAACTACGATAAACTCACAATAATTGTATTTTTAATTTTATTATGGATAAAAAGAAATAATTTTAAAAATAAATTTACAATATTTTTAAAAATAACAAATTGGTTAGATTGATTATAAATCATATATAAAATAAATTTATCATTGAAATTTAATATTATATTAATATTTTTTTAAAAAATAATAATGATATTACTTAAAAGGGTACTAAAGTATAAAATAAATGAAATACATGGCACTTAAATCCCAAAAGACGAAATTACAAGGATCAAAATTATTTTTAACCCCATAAACTATAATAAATTTTTGGTTAGGTGAACAACTATTTAGACCTATCAGCATCCGCATTAGCTCATATAAACGACGTTAATAGTTTTAACTCTTATTTATTAATGGCATAAGTCGCATAATACTGAAATATTATGAAAAATATCACAAAATTCAAAATACAAATGCGTTAAACTACAAAATATTTTTTTTTTACTTATCCAAAAATTTAACAAAAAATTAGGACAAACGTGCAATTTGTGCCTTCCGCCTTATTAAATACTCAAAACATTAAATACAACCTTCCATCTGAATTTGGCAGGCCTTGTACTAAATTGGCAACAGAAAAAGGAACATCTTTTTTTTTTTTGGAAAGAAGAAAAAGGAGCATTTAGAATGGGCACCACACTAAAGTTTCAATACAAGTTCATGAAAAATGACTCATCTCAATACGTGAAGGTCCACCATTCCCAAAAAAAAGAAGGTCCACAAAAGTTTGGTGTCCAACGCAAAGGACTTCTGTTTAGTGATTTTATTTTATTTTACCTGTATTGGCTAAGGTACAGCTAGAGCTAGCTACCCTTTTTTTTTTTTTTTTTTTTTTATCAAGCCACCTTCTAACCCCATGCCTTGGCTGTGGTGGCGAGGGGCTTTCTAACAAGGATAAACCTTCTTCCTCTTATCTACTCTCTCTCCTAATGTGATCATATTCTCCTAACCGTATAACTCTATGTTTATCATGCTGTTTTAACAGTTCATACTATCACTTATGTAACCTGTATATATAATTCAGTAATACAAGAATACAATTTGAGTTGGCTTCTTATCAAATACTTTTCATCGTATCAGAGCTTAAGAGGTTCAACAACCCGGCTCTTCAATGGCCACAGAAAGCACAAACAACTCGTCTTCCACAACCAATACTACAACACACGCAGTCTCTGCAACATCTGCACTTCAAGTATCTGTCTTACCAAATATTGCGACCCACCTTCCAATTAAGCTGAATTCAACTAACTATTTATTATGACAAGCCCAAATAATGCCACTTTAAATAGTTATGATCTGGCCAAGCATGTCGATGGCCGATTGCAAGCACCACTAATCATGACCGATGACAACCAACCAAATCCTCAGTATGAGTCGTGGTTCCGTCAAGACCAACTCGTTCTGAGCTGGATCATTGGCTCCATAACCGAAAACTTCATTCCTCAGGTGGTGGGAGTCTCTAGGGCGAGGGATGCATGGGAAAAGCTAGCAAGAACTTATGCTTCAGGTTCTAAGGCACAAGTAATCTACATTTTTTAAGTTACAACGAGATGCAAATGAATCAATAGCAGCCTACACTCAGCGCGCCAAGAGTATGTATGATCAGCTTCCTACTTTGCAACACCTGGTTAGTGAAGATGACTTAGTTCATGTTGTTACCAATGGCTTGGGATTTGATTATCGACCTTTTGTTCGGTCGCTTGAAAATAGACTCGATGTTGTATCATTTGATGATTTGTACAGCTTGCTCTTAAGTGAAGAGTCGAATCTTGCAGCTGATACAAAACGAAGATAACCCATCCTCTCTACTCCACCCACAGCCTTCTTTACTCCACGTTCTACCAACAACAAAGGACGTGGTGGTAGGCGGGACGTGGGCGAAATTTTAATCAAAGGCAGCAGACTAATTTTTCTTCACAGCAGTCCTATTCGCCTTTCTCTTCCCAACAGTCCTATTCATCCTTTTCTCCACCTCAAAATTCCGGACACCTCATTTGCTATAACTGTCAAGGAATAGAACATTTAGCCCGCAACAGTTCATCACCAAAAATTGATCGAGACACCCGCACCTTCAACCAAAAGCCAGTCTCCAATTTAGCCGAGCCGCCACCTCATCTCCAATTTCTCAGCTTCTCAGCAGTGGATTATGGATTCAGGACTCATGCTCATATACTCCCGAATAAAATGCTTTTGCTGACATATAGTTGAAACTGGATGCTCATTGATAAGAACTTTTGGGTGTCTTTGTTATCCTTGGCTTCGTCTCTCTGCTGAACATAAATCAACACCCCGTTCCTCTAAATGTGTTTTCCTTGGCTATAGCGAATTACGTAAGGGATATTATTGCCTTGTTTTCTTACTAGAAAAATTATTGCTTCACGCCATGTTATTTTTTATGAGCAGGTCTTTCCTTCCAAGCAAAGTGATGATAAAGCTGTTCCTGATGACTCTACTGCTGGCTTCTTCAACTAACCCGCCACAATTTTTACTCCCCCATTTATCTCCCCAAACACGTCCCATAAACCTTCAAACACCGAAACCTACAACCAAACACTCACCCAACCCGACAGTCCCACCTCACCTACAACTCCACAATTTTCAAATACTTCCTTATCCACAACTCCATCCACAACAAACCCTACATCAACTACAACTACCCCGATATGTACCAGGTCTCCTATTCCTACTACACGTGCAGGACTCCCTCTTCCTGTTGATTTATCCACTTCTAATTCCCAATCCCAAAACCTCTTATCCCACGCTAACACTGTATGATCACCAGATCACTTGCGGGAAACCTCAAACCGAAAACATTCATGGCTAGTGTAACCTCTCTTGATGAACCCACCACTTACTCGACTGCTGCAAAATCACCTGAATGGTGCAAAGCCATGACTGCTGAGTATGAAGCTCTCCTTGCTAATGATACGTGGCAACTTGTCCCACCATCTTCTGATCATAATTTCTTAGGTTGCAAGTGGGTATATAGGATCAAATACAACTCTGATGGCACAGTTGATCGCTATAAATCCCGCGTAGTGGCTAAAGGTATCATCAATGCCCTGGTGTGGACTTTACTCATACCTACAGTCCTGTCATTCAGCCATGTACTCTTCGGCTTGTGCTCTCTCTCGCAATTTCTAATGGATGGCAAATTAAGCAGCTCGACGTCTCCAATGCCTTTCTTCATGGCAAACTCGAAGAAGATGTCTACATGTGTCAACCACAAGGTTTTGTTGATACTTAATTTCCTTCTCATGTTTGCAAATTGAAGCGCTCTCTTTATGGTGCCAAGCACCAGTTCAATGGTATAAGTGTTTATCACGAGCACTTCACACTTGGCTTTTATGGTTCTCAAACTGATTCTTCTCTCTACTATTATCGCCAAGGTTCTATTCAAGCTTTCTGTCTCATCTATATTGATGATTTGATCATTACCAGCTCATCCACAAAGTTCACTCAACATGTTATTAATTCTCTAGGCAAATCATTTGGTTTGAAAGATCTTGGACTCTTGCATTATTTTTTAGGCATTGAGGCTACCTTCACGTCATCTGGCCTTCTCTTAACTCAGTCCAAGTATACCAAGGATCTCTTAATCAAGGCAAATATGCACACACCTGCACACAGCAAAAAGTGTGTCCACTCCATCTTGTCCAAATTCTAAGCTATCCATAAATTGTGGAACACCCATGGAGGATCCAACTCCTTACCGAAGTATCCTTGGTGGCCTGCACTATTTTTCCTTGACTAGACCGGGCATTTCCTTCGCAGTGAACAAAGTTTCACAGTTCATGCATGCTCCTACTGACCAACATTGGACGTCGGTCACCTTCCCATGCCATCCATGCTTAGAGCGACACTAATTAGGCCGGTAACGTTGATGACCGAAAATCAACTATATCGGCAACAATCTTGTGTCTTGGAGCTCTGGAAAACAAAAATGTGTAGCAAGATCCTCCACCGAATCCGAATATAAAGCCCTTACTACTGCAGTTCAAGAAATCCATTGGTTACAGTCCCTTCTCAATGAATTTGGCCATCACAACATGTCAACTCCAACGTTATGGTGCGATAACATCAGTGCCACTTACCTTACCACGATGCCAGTGTTTCATTCGAGGTCTAAACACCTCGAAATAGACTATCACTTTGTACGTGATAAGGTGCTGAATAAATATCTACATGTTCGGTATATTGCTTCACAAGACCAAATTGCTGATTGCTTGACCAAGCCACTCAGCAAGAACCGATTTCTTCAGCTCAGAGACAAGTTGAACATCGCTGTCACCCTGTTCAACTTGCGGGAGGGTGATAAGGATAAACCTTCTCCCTCTTATCTACTCTATCTCCTAATGTGATCATATTCTCCTAATCGTATAACTCTATGTTTATCATGTTGTACTCTATGTTTATGTTTATCATGCTGTTGTAATAGTTCATACTATCACTTATGTAACCTGTATATATGATTCAGTAATACAAGAATACAATTTGAGTTGGCTTCTTATCAAATACTTTTCATTTTCCATGCCCCATGGGGAATGACGGTTCGAACCCCACTCCCACCCCTTCCTCAAAAATCCCCTAAAAAATCTATGTCCAAAAAAAAAAGCTACCTTCTTTCCTACAATAATATAATAATTCAGTCATTTACCCACATAGGATGCCTTTTTTTTTTCTCTCGTGTTGGATGTCAATATTTTGGTCGGAATTTACCACTAAATTTAAATGATTTATTGCACCGTTGGTACCATAATATTACCTTATCTTTTAAAGTAGTACCAGATTTTTAATTTTTTCTTCCACAAATTCTATTTGTGCTTCAGATTAAAGTCAAAAAAATGATTAGGCTACATGACTTTAATTTGAAGCATAGAGTAAAATTATGATACCAACGGTGCAATGAACCCTAAATTCAAAATTATGATACCAACGGTACAATGAACCTTAAATTCAAAATTTTAATTTTGTTCTCATTTCATTTGTTTGGATGTCATTTTGAAAATTGCACATAATATTCTCAAAAATATATGTACATAAATATATTTACTTTTTTCTTTTTCATAGAGTTAAAAAAAGTGAAAATAATTTTTCAATTTGAATAAAATTATAATTTAAATTAGGGATAAGTACAAAAAAAATATCTTGTTGTTTAGCGCATTTGCACTTCGAGTCTTGTGGTATTTTTCGTAACACTTCAATACCTTATTACTTATGCCGCTAGCAAATAAGAGCCAAAACCACTAATGTCATTTATATGAGCTGACGTGGATGTTAATGTGTCCAAATATTGCCCACATGTCTAAAAACTTATCATAGTTTATGATGTTAAAAACAGTTTTGATCCATGTGGTTACGCCTTTTGGCATTTAAGTACCATGTGTTTCATTTCTTATATACTTTAGTACCTTTTTAAGTAATATCATCATTATTTTTTGAGAAAACATTGATATAATATTAAATTTTAATGACAAATTTATTTTATATACGATTTATGATCAATCTAACCAATTTGTTATTTTTAAAAATATTGTAAATTTATTTTTAAAATTATTTCTTTTTATACATAATAAAAATTAAAAATACAATTGTTATGAGTTTATTGTAGTTAATTAAACGATATATCACTTTATATGATTTTAGTATTACAAATCTTCTAAAAATGATACACCATTCAACTAACTACAATAAACCTACAACAATTTAAGTTTAGATGTATTTTTAATTTTATTATGAATAAAAAGAAATAATTTTAAAAATAAATTTACAATATTTTTAAAAATAACAAATTGGTTAGATTGATCATAAATCGTATATAAAATAAATTTATCATTAAAATTTAATATTATATCAATGTTTTCTCAAAAAATAATGATGATATTACTTAGAAATGTACTAAAGTGTAAAAGAAATAAAACACATGGTACTTAAATGCCAAAAGGCGAAACCACAGGGACCAAAACTGTTTTTAACTCATAAACTACAATAAATTTCTGGACATGTGGGCAAGGTGTTGTACACATCAACATCCAAATCAGCTCAAATAAACGGCGTTAGTGATTTTGGCTCTCATTTGCTAATGGTATAAGTCACAAGGTACTGAAGTGTTACGAAAAATACTACATGACTTGAAGTGTAAATGCACTAAACTACATGGTACTTTTTTTTTTTACTTATCCCTAAAAATTATTTATTTATCTTGCACAACATGCAGCAAATGTCTAGTGCCAAAAAATTATACAAATTCCTTGCTTAGTAATAAGGAAATAATAGAAATAGAACAAGATTGCATGAGGCCAATCAAGCAACCCATAACACATCAAGAAGACAACCCATGAGAAAACAGTTCAAATTTTGATGTTGAAGATGGCTATCATCAGCAACTAATCATCAGGGGTTCCTCTATTCTATTGGTGTTCTGCCAAACATCTATTTGACCCTGGTAAAAGAACCATAACATATGGAATGTTCAGGATCTTATAATTTTTTTTATTTGGTGAAACCAATCTTTAAGTTTCCATCTATCAACAACATCGTTGTTTCTTCCTGGAAGAAAATTCTGTCTGTGATTTCCTAATATGCTAATGATATGTAGATTATTTTAATTAAACAGTGAATCAGAAAGGTTGTAATCTTAAGTGCTAAATCAATAAGTTCTTGCAATAAAAAATTCAAGCCTTAGGACATCAAGATATGACTAGAAAATGTTTGGAGTTAAGTGACAATAAGATTGTTTTTCTCTAACAGGCAAAGAAGTGGCCACTAGACTGCCCCTTGTCAAGTCATTTCTTTATTATTTAATCAGATCAATGTTACTAACATAGACAAAAAGAAATTAATGCTCACCTTGTCAATCTCGATGGAGGGTACATGTCGTACCTTGTAAAAATCTTTTTCTTTTACTCCTTCTATAACTTAAACCCTCCTTACAAACTCTTCTCTCTAGTCTACAAATTGCAGTTCCTGAAGGCTGGTAACATACTTAAATCCTATTGGAATCTTCTACAGTCTATCTAGTCCATCTAAATGTAAAGTTTTGAAACATAGCAGTGCACCATTGCTTATTTTCCAATCATATACTTCACTTAAAGATAAGAATTTCAAGTTATTGAAAACAATGAGCATAGCAGACCATTTTAGACCCTAAGTATGATCCATGCATCAAGGACAAAAACTTTAGATTAGGCAGCTTCTCTAAGATACCCATTGTATCTTTCCATAATTTATAACCATTTAAAATTAATTTAGTGAGTCTTTTTTGTATGAATGTAAGGATGTCACTGAGGGAACTGTCTTCTCTTATGTCCAGAAAGTCTCTTCAGACAGTGAAGACCTCATAGCATTTTCATGTTGGAGATTGAGATTGTAATTGGACAAATAAATCCTTTTCTGCATAAATTCAACATGGTGAACAAAACTTGGAGGGAACAAGTTTCTTTTTTTTATGAAAAATAAATGTAATTATTGGTTTGAAGATATTTTGTAGCTGAAATAAACTTAATTAAGTTAAATCCAAATTTTCAAGAATATGTCAGGAAAAAGTGAATCAAATATTATGTATAGGTGGTTATTAATTAGTTGCTTGATCATTGTAATGTTTATATATATTATCAATGAAAGAAAGTAGGTAAATGACCTTCAATTCATATTAATCTTTACTTAGGATTTTCTTATTTTAGAATAGCATTAGCAAACTTTTACTTTCACAAAAACTCTTTCAATTTCAAAGCTTTTTTAGCAGTAATTTAAAGTAGAGTTTATGTTGTGCCTTTTTAAACTTAGATTCAATAGTTGTATCAAAGCTTTATTCCTTCAGGATTGTGACGTTCTTTAACTTGAGAGTTTAGTTGATTACGAACACTTGAGAGTTGAGTGAAAACACTTTAATTTAAGTGAGTGAGAGATCAATTTCTTTTTGAATGTCTCCTTCCAATACATCAGCTCCTCCAATTCCCATGTTTGATGGAGAATTCTATCATGTTTGGGCTATCTGAAAGGAATCAATTACACGCACTGGATTGAGTGGAAGCGTGGTGTGAGCACGAACCCGGTTAGAGTTAATTTCAAAAAATTTCTCTATCATGTAATCCTTGCATGAATGCAAGAATTCTAAATATGCTAAGATCACATCACATAAATTTACACAACTAAATATTTGCATACTTAAAAATAACATAAATCAAATATTCACAAATCAACCATAAACACTAGAGTTTAGTAACACTTACAAACTCCAAATAAGCTTTAGGAAATGGTTGATGCAAATCTACAAGCTCCTAGCTCCCTAAGTGTGAAGCCTCTAGCTCAAAACGCACAAGTGACACCTTGTTTGGACATTGCAGGACTTTTAACTTTCTTTGGATGAATGTAAGCTTCACTTTTATAATTCTGGTGCAAAGGATGATTAAATGGCCTTGTGAAAAATACAACTATTGTATTTCTTACACACACACTTATAAGATTAAGAATCAAGAAGAAGAAGAAGACTACACTACTCTCTTATCATCTTAACTTCTTTTCTTCCTTAGTATATATATTCTTAATGAAAATAGTAAGTTAATTATTTGTAGAGAAAATCCACTTAATTAATGAACTAATTAATATATACCAACATATATGTATATGTAGAGATTTTTCACTAATTTAAGATGCATGTATATAACACATCTCCATGTTGTCATCCATGTAATTACATTACATGGAAAGTCATGCTTATGTGGCTACCATGTCATATACTTAGGTGGCACTTCCTTAAATAAGTGGGTTGGGCTTATTTAACTCTTAAATAAAACCCATCTCTACAATATCCACTAATTAGTCACATGGGCTTAATCTAGCACTTAGATAAAGCCCACCTCATTAATACATAATTTTATTCAAGCCCATTTATATCATCCATAAGTTACATGTCTTTGGCCCATCACATGGCCCAAGTCCAAAGTATAGTGCTAACCTTTAAATTAGATTTCGGGATATGCTAGATCCCTGCAGAATCGAAAATCCAATCCAATTTAATTTAATTAATTAATTTAACACTTTAATTAATAATATAATTAATAATTATCATTATTGGTGCAACTCTTATATGTGTGACTTACTACGTTCAAGTCCAAATGGCAATGGCAATAAATAATATTAACTTTTAATATTATTGGAAACTCTTTCCAAGCTAAATGTGAAAATCCTAATTAATCACATTTAGTTTCCATAAGTCATGAGTAACCCCCAACATAGATGTCATGACTACCCAATTGGAAATGAATGCTATCTGCAGATTCACAAGAACCATAAAACATAATTACTGTGCACTCAATGTCCCTTTATTATAAGATCCCGACATCGGCTAGAGTCATGGTCAGTCAAACTCTAATTTCCTTAATCATATGAACTTCTCTTCAGTTCAATTCTCGATAAAACATGACTTCTACTAGAAACGCTTTCTAGCACCGAAACTCTTTTCGGGTAAGTCAAGTTTGACCTGGCCAAGTACTCATTCATCGAGAATAACTTAGATAGCATAGGATCTTATCCCGGTTCACTCCAAGTAATGAATTCCATCTTGGCCGATCACTTATCCCTACATATAACCGACTAGAGCCATCACACGCTATATACCCATACATGGCTAGTATAGGTATGTAAGTGGTAACAAACTCTAACCACCCATATGTGGACGATCATGTAGCCTCAAGTCAAAGAACCATATGCTTATGTCCAAGATAGTGATTATTGACAAAAGTGAATTTTCATGCAATCACTTATCTTACATCACAGTTCGATCCACCCATCACATGAGTATCCACATGTCTATTTTGATATCTCATATCAAGTAGCATGAGACTCACTACCTCCCACTATCGATATCATATACCGATCAAGGAAAATAGACAAAGGTGATAGGCTATAGATTAATACTACCCATATATTAATCCTACGACTATGAACATTTTATAGCATATATACTAAAAGAGTTTGTCACTCATATTATCAACTCTTGATAATAAACTCTTTTAACATAAT
>CATIWM010374162.1:0-15713 GCA_949671775.1 Mallotus repandus
TAGACTATTCCTAACTACAGTTACTTCATTCTAAACTGCTAAACTTCTAAGGGAAAAAAAGACAGAGAGAGTTTAAAACTACCATCCAATTTTTGAAATGCAAGATTGATCACAGGTTCATGAGTCTGGCAGTGCCCTACAATGCATCAAATGTACAGGTACATCGATCCCATTACCTACCCAAACTTTCTAGCCCTGCAATCTTTAGAAAGCCAAGAAGCCAAAAGCAAATCTGTCTACAGTGGTCTCCTTTGAGAATGCAGAGCAAGTCCATATATCATATAGCAGATGCAAGTTCTATGTGTTCATGTAAAATATTATGTCTCTCTTTGATAATTAATCCACAGCAAAGAAGCATCCGGGTTCTGAAAGAAATCGAGTAGACCTGATTCCAAAATTCCTTAACTTGGATGCAATACCACAAGTACTTAAATTGTCTATAAGTGTACCATAGTCCTTCAAAAAATCCTAAAATCTATCTCATAACTCCTGACAACTGATTCCAACAAGGAATGTAATTATATAAAATACCAACGATACTATCTATTTTTAAATACAACTAAGAAAGTCACACCAACGCGAGATCAGCAAAAAAGGGACAACAGAAGATCAGATTATGAAACCACCCAAAAAAAACCTTTTAAAGAGTCACTTCAACAGTTAGAGATGATCAACCAGTAATTAAAAGAGGAAAAAAAAAGGTGCGTGTATATATATAAATATATTTTTTCATATGCAGAACTGGAAAGTTAATACAAAGCTTTGAACTGTATAAATATTCATGAAAAGTTGCTGCCTTTGAACTATGCTTTTAAAAGTAGAGCAACAGAATTTCACACGCCCAGAAAAAAGCAAGCAAATCCATGGGAAACAAAAGCATAGAAAACGCAAAAAAAAAAAAAAAATACAAAAGTAGTGATGGATATAGCTTTAGGAAAAAGAAAACCTGTGAAGAAACCTCAGCAACTCCTCCATTGGCGTCCGGTTCATCAGCAGCTTGCATTATTGGCAAGCAAATCTCACAAAGATGTTACAGAAGAACCCAGATAAAAGAAAAATTAATACAAAGAATCTGCTATATAGATAGAGATAAAAGCAAACAGATATACAACCCACCAACAAAAACTTAAAAAGATTGAGAAAGAAGCAATCTTTAGAAACAAGACAGAGATAAAGAAAGAGACAGTGCAAATGCAGGAAAGAAATAAAGAAAGGAAGCTGCTTTAGCTTATTTAATTATTTTATCTTTTTGTTATGGGTATTTAAGCAAATATAATTGATGTTGTGATCTGATCATCTCCATCCTATTGCAGGAAATGATTATATATAATAAGATTAAGAGTACATATGGGTGTACAAATGAAGCCATACAACAGTAGAGAATATCGGATTGGGTTAAGCGCAAGCGTATGTGTATGTGTAAGTGTGTACCATGTGGTGGATGTTGTGGTCAAGACAGGTCGCTAGAATATGACAATACAGTTCCGTGACTCGTTACAGCTACTTCTTCCCTACTTCTGTCTGCTTTTTGTTTTGTTTAGGTACATTTTTAACATTTTACCTCTACACCAATTACTGTCCTTAAATTTTAATTAAATTATTTTTTTTAACAACTAAAAAGTTAAGGAAATATGACAGGTTATGCAACTCTTCCGAATTGATTTAGTTTAATTCGTTTTAATTTGATTAGATAATATTTTTAAAATTTTTTAACTGAATTAAATTGAATTTTTTATTTAATTTGGTTCAATTTTTACACTCAAAAAATTAATTAACTGAATTAAATTAAATTTTATTTATTTTTTATTTTTAAATAATAAAATAAAATATAAAAAAATAATTTATACTTATAAAAATTAAATTTATTTAATCAGTTCAATTGTTATTTTTAAAAAATTTGATTTTTTTATTTATTTGATTCAATTTTCTGAATCAGCTCAATTTAATTCGGTTAAATAAAAAACAATTCAAAACTGACCAAACTAACTAAATGCACAAAGTGACACATCCAACCCATTAATTCACAGGTTACTCCTTAAGCGATTACTTTGTGTTTTCTTAGTCTGCCCCGCATCCTGTGCTTTTTTCTATGCACCGTCTTTTCGCAATCACACCCTTTTGATTTTTCTCGTTTCACATTTTTAATTCTCGGTGCGGTATTAATGCTGTGCACATGAAGCTGCCTATGGGTCCTGAATGAAGTGATTTTGTACGAGACGAAGTGAAAAATAAAAAAAGTTGGCGTTTTTTCTTTTGAAAGGAATTGTTCTATTTTTTCAATTTTACCATAACAGTCCTTTATATTACTTGTTATATTTACACCAAGTGGACCATCGGACTATGCTAATTATTTGAATTCAGTAGATCTATTAGAATTATGTGTGGTATTAAAGAATTTTAAATTTTTAAATTTAACTTTTACTTGGTTCAATTTCATTAAAAAATTTATTTCATTTGTAAATAAATTATTATTAATGAAGTGCGTTTAATTTAAATAAATAATTTATAAAATTTATTTAAAATAAATTTTATATTTTATTATATTGTGTTTGGTATAAATTTTGAATTTATGTTTTTGTCGATTATAGCCTTTTAAATATAAAGATGATTTTGAAAATAAAAATAAGGAGGGGTACTTTAGTTATTTAAATATATAGACTTAAAATTTGTAAAATTTATTTGAAAATTTCAATCATTTTGATAGAATTTGGTTTAGTTATGCGGCTCTAAGACCTTCAAAGCATACATCAATTGGAACTTAAAATTCCAATTGATGTATGTTTGAATTTTGTGAGGCTAACATACATCAATTGAATTCACAAATTTTTAAGTTATGAGCATATTCCATACAAAATTCATTTCAAACATACATCAATTGGAACTTAAAATTTTGTGTTTTGTAGGACAAGAGCTCACCACTCCACCCACGTAGTGGAGTTAAGAGTTATAGATCACATTATCTACTTAAATTATAATTTATTTCGACACAATTTAATAGATTTTTCATAAAAGATGAAGGTCCGATTATTTTTTTTTTGTCAATCATTTTTCTGCTCAATATCTAAGTAAATTAGTTCTTTTATGAAGTTTAAAAATTAAATTCATAATCTTTCTTAGTATTTTACCTACTGCATCAATGGTTGCTTTTATAGCTAGTACTTCTAGCAAAGAGAATTGCTAAGTCAGCCAATCTCTAGAATCAATTACAAATATAAAGATAGCCACTGCTAACAGAAAGTAAGATGATCATTAACATTCAACTACTCTATTTTGTCATCGGTTCCATTCTTCACATCATCAATCTTTTAGCCGTTTGGCTTGTAAGCCATTGCGGCTGATACAACTCTTCCTTTCCCAGTCATCATCAACCTTGTGTCATGACACCAAAATTTACACCATTTTTTCTTTAAAACTATTGTACACTCTTTAGAAGACATTAATGCAAGCACCATTTACAGAGATGTCATCTGCCTTTTATTTGACCTCTGCAAGTGCTGAAGATCTGACAGAAGTTCCCCATTTCTCACAGCCACTAAAGCAAGGATTTCTCATTTCAAACTCAAGAAAATGTAACATCTTACATAACTCCTCAGTGTGTGGACGCAAATTGTTTCCTGCAACAAAAGATGTCACCTTGTTTCTCACCTCGATCCAACTGCAACCAGCCATTTTCTTCAACCCTTCATTCACCATTGCGTTTCTAGCAGTCTCTGCTTCCTTCCATTGCCCATTCGCAGAGTACAAATTTGATTGAAGTACATAGCTTATCTCTTTATTCGGCTCTAAGACCTTCAAAGCATCCCCCAGACAAGTCCCCATTTCTACTTCACCTTGTGCAGAACATGCTCCAAGCAGAGCCTCACAGGAAGTGGCCTCAACATCACCTATTTCTGAATACTTACTAGCCATCTCTCTTGCTTCTGCTAAGTAGCCACCTCGGCCAAGCATGTCCACCATGCATGCGACATGCTCTGCATCGTAGGAAAGTCCGTGAACTGACTTCATTGATTCAAAAAACAAACGACCTTCTTCTATAAGCCCTGCGTGGCTACAAGTCATTAATAAGCCAATGAAAGTCATTTTATCTGGCTTGAGCCCAGATGTCACCATGTCTTCATATAATTGTAAAGCTTGGCTTGCCTTTCCATGCAAACCAAATGCAAACAACATAGCATTGAAAGAGACCGCATCTTTTGCATAAATATCGTGAAATGCTAGAATTGAACCATCTAAATCTCCACACTTGGCATACATGTTAACCAAACCATTGCCAACATACACATAAGCATTGAAACCATGACGAATTGCACATCCATGGACCATTCTACCATGCCCTAATACTGCCAAAGTTGAACAAGCATGGAGGACAGCTCCAAATGTAAAATCATCTGGTAGAAAACAATTTCTTGCCATGTCAACAAAGAATTTAAGAGCTTCTTCTCCATACCCATTTCTAGCATATCCTGTAATCATAGATGTCCATGAAACAATGTTCTTTTCTGGCAAGGACTGAAAGATGAGAAAAGCTTCATCGATATTTCCGACTTTCATATTAGCATCAATAATAGCATTCCAAGATATTTGTGTTAGCATTCCAGTAGAATCAACCACCTTCATAGCATCATTCAGGGAACCAACTTTTGCATACAAGCTAAGAATTGAATTATTTGCCTCCACTGCAGTGTTCCAACCACTTTTAATAACAAAACCGTGCAGCATACGCCCACATACCAGCTCTAATGATTCAGTACAAGCACTTATAAGGGCACTATAAGTCCATTGATCAGGCTCACACAAACTCCGTCGCATCTCTCTGAACATTTCCAAACATGACTCAATTTCACCATATCGGCCAAGTCCAGAAATCATTGTATTCCAAGCAATTTCTAACTTTCTAGGCATTACATTAAAAATCTCCCGTGCCTTTTTAAAATAACCACAATTTGTATATGCAAACAAAAGCGAACACCATGATACTTCATTTGTATCATCCATGTCTTGAAACACTTGACCAGCACTAAAAGCATGGAAACACCTCCCATACATATATATAAGAGAGTTATTAACTGGTATTGAAGATTGGTATCCCAAAACAATAACTAAAGAATGAATTTTTGTTCCATTTAGAAGGGAATCAGCACTTGCACATGCACTTAAAGTTGCTGTAAACGTGAAGTGATCTGGTTTGTTATTGTTGTTTCTCATTCGATAAAAAAGAGAGAGCGTTTCTTGAAGAAAACCCAGTTGAGAATAGCAAGTGAGCATTGAATTCCAAGCAACCGTGTCTCTTCTCGGCATTTCATCGAATAGTTTGCGAGCGTGTAAGATGTAGCCTGATCTCCCCAAAGCAACAATCTTTGAAGTCACTCGAAACAAATCAGAGGGCATAATATCATTGTTATTCTAATTGAATTTATGGGTTTGACGATCTCAACGAGAATTCCTAAATTTCCTTCATAAATTCCTCAAATTGATGAGATAAGGTGAGCGGGAGCTTTCGAGCAACCGTTACCCTTTATGGTCCAATATGGGCCCGTGATTGCAAACAATACTTTGGGCCTCATAAGATGACCCAAAACCCTTTTTTAGTTTTTTTTTTTTTTTTTGATAGATTTGGAAGTGTCGTCGGGATCATTGAGCTCCATAGCACAGAAAAAAGCAGCAGCACTGTAGAAGCAGCTGAAGCAGAAGAAGAAGAAGAAGGAGAAGATTGCTTATGCAGTGAGGATGAAGTTTTTGGATTGGTATGTGAAAATAGCAATTGGTTCTGCTTTAATTGGAGCTTCAATGGAGTTGTTCATGATCAAGACCGGCTTCTGTGTGAGAACCCTCCTTCTCATATCTTTCTTCGCAAATTTTACTTAAATTTAAAATTAATTTCTTGATTTTGAGCTGAAATGCTAGAATCTGCTGCATCTTCTTGAATAATTTTGTAGATTTTATGAAATTGTTGGTGTTAAGGTCATAGCTTTTCTGTCAGATTGCACTTGGTATTGCTTAAATAATTGATTTTTTCAAGATATTCTGACTAGGAATTTATGGTTTTGAACCTTAGAAGACTGAATTGATAATGCCATAATGGTAATGCATATAGTGTTGTAAATAAGATATGAGTTATAAAACTATGATGAATACATCTGTTGATGTTTTTATTTGTTGTTTTGGGATGTTTGTATTCCAACGAGTGCTCTTGTCAAGTTTGAAACTTTTATGATAGTAATTGTATGAATGGATATTAAACATTGGATATCATGATTTTGAACTTGTAAAGCAAACATCTTTGACTGGCTGAGTTGTTGAAGCCCAAAGTACTGATGAGTGCTTTTGAACGCGAATTCAGTTGGATGTCAAATTGATCCATGTACACACTTGATGAGAGACTGATGTATTGGAAATGAACTTCCAATTGCGTCTGTCTGATTGCAATGCCTGTTCCTGTTGTTTCATGCCATATGGTGTAACTGTTACTTGTCACACTGTACCACAAGCACTCGTCACCTTCTAACAATTGATTTCCAATTTAAATTTACTTGTTATGGTTTCATGCAGATGATAAAGTGACTGTTCTGGAGTCAGAAAAACGTGCTTGGGAAAGCTCCCCTGAGGGTCAGGCAATTAGAGAAGCTTTAAATCCTTGGAGAAACCGTGATGCAGAAGCAAGAAAAGGTCCATAATTTTTAGTCTTGGCACAGTGGTTTTATTTTTCAAGGTTTGTTTATTGATGGTTTATTTATATCTTGAGACCTCAAGTTTGTTACTCAGAACTATACAATTTTAGAATTAGTTTGGCTACTGAATATTGATTCTTCTTCTTTTATTCATCTTTGTTTATTTGGGGCCAGATTTTGCTCCTTCATAGGCCTCAAGTATATTTGGCACTTGTAATGCTATTCGCGCCATATTTTGTTGTAAGATTTTACACTGGTCATGAAAGATCAATAATAAGTCATGGGAAATATAATGAAAATCGATGGTGTGACTTTTTACTTTGTAACATGCTTTTTGGAAGATTGAGGATGGCACAAGATGTTTCAAAACTTGGAAGTTTGCTGTTTTCATTTAGATTTGTCAATCGGATTTTTATTTGCTGGAAAATTAATCATCTGATTGCTGACTTGCTAGTTGTGGCTGGACAATTTTGGGAAAATTTTGTTATATTTCTTACCTATCATCAAATTTCAGATTGTTGTTACATCAATTCAAAGAGTGCTCCATTGTAAAGGCAAAATTGTTACAAAATTGCTTCACCCTCCGAAACAGTATATCCAAGTTTGCTTACCTTCTTGGCTGTGCCAGTGCACTTGTTGACTCTATTATTATATGTATATCTTCTCCCAAACTAACCATAGTGAGAACATATAGGAGGGCATAAGAATTCTTCTCTACTTTCAATGGATGTATGAATTAGTGCTGTTAAGTTTCTCTGCCTTGATTTGATTATAGTGTCAATGCAACAAATTGAAGCTGTTCACTCAGAAGACCCCCAACCCAGTTTTTTATTGTTGATTTATGATTGTGTCTCTGAGCTGCCTCCAAAAGAGGAAATATCTTGCTGACTTGCTGTAGAGGCAGCTGGCGTCCTGTTAGCCATGTTTAAATAGAAACCATTTCAATGTTTAAACATGCTTTTTCTAATGTCATTTTGAGCTCCTTAATCATAATTAGTGCTGTCAAATAAATGTCATTCTGAGCTTCTTAATCATAGTTAGTGTTGTCAAAAAATGGGGTTCGTGACATCTACATGACAGCATTAGCATAATAATGCACATCTATAATATTCTATTAGGCGGCTTTAATTAGTGGACTTTCACATTTGATACGAAGCATGGTGCTTCTATCACTAACAAACATCATTTTAGCTTTTGAATGAAATGTGCTGAATAGGACCAGTCGGTAGAACCCTGGCTATGACATGCTCCTTCAACCATTTCTGTGAAAAAAACAGTTAGTATTTGGCTACTTCGGTATTACCTTACTTTTTCTAAGATGCCCATTCTTTTTCTAAGCATTGAATCTCTTAGTTCTAAAAACTATTATATATCTCATTGAACTAAAGTCATAACCTACTGTTATCTCTGCCGGTGATCAAGCCTTGATCTAGTGGTCAAAGAGCTCCCAACGGCATAAAAGGATTCGCCTCTCCATCCCAATAGTACCGTGTTTGTACTTTGTCCAAAAAAACCCTGTAGTTATCTCCATAACACAAAGTTAATGGACTATGCTTAGGAATTTGATAATTTAAAACTTTAAAATCAGTACCTTGTACATTAACTAGATTTTATGAGTGAATTAGGAAAGTACGGAGCTAAAAGTTGGTGAGTAAATTGCTCTTATATCACAAAGTGATGATGTTTAGATTAATTGTGATTAGCAATACATGTTCAGATTAAGCAAAGCCTAACCTTGTTTAACAAGTAGATAATCGTCAGCCACAATTGCTTGTTTCAACTGCCACATCTTGAAGCTACTTTAAATCTATAAGGAGTCAGTCAAATAGCATTAGAAAAAGAGAAACAAAAGTATTATTATCTATATGTGTAGTCGCAAACATGAAGTCATCCTAACATCAAAAGACTCTTTTGAACATAGCACAGGTCAATTTATCAAACTTAGACCCCAAATAAACAAAAACTTAGAAACTTAGGTGGAGATTTTCTCATGGAATTTACCATATGTCCATTTTACGGCTGAGAAACATGAAATTTTCACCATGTTAGATATGGACATAGTCATTAGACTTTAATCATTGCATTTTTTTTCAATTAGCACAAGTGTGTTTTCTAGAATCTTAATTATATAACACACATGCCTGGATATAGTGCTTCTATATATGATGGTGGACTAAATCTGAGCCACATGATGATAGGCAACTAGAACAAACCCAATAACATTGATTGACTTCTGTCCACCAAAAGGGTATTGTTGCTTTTTCTATTTCATGCTCAAATGAAGACCAAAACGAAGAAGATGACATGAAACCCACCAAGAAAATTTGAGTCACAAACAAGAAAAACCTAACACCTTTTTAACCCAAAAGGTGAAAACTTGGTCGGTGTTGCCTCATCACTAATTAACAGGAACTTATTAACAAAGTATATTTAAGCAAAAGATACATTCAGCATCTATATAGGGTTAACATCTAAGCCCAAAAAAAAAAAGTCACAAGTCTTTTAAAATTTTCATTAATGGAAAAGAAGAATGGAGTGGTGGATTTGTCCTCCTTTCTTCTTATTGAAGGCAGTGCAGACTCAGAGGCAGACTGTGAATTCTTGAAGCTGTATTGTCAAGATGTGATTATGGCCTGTGATTATAATGGTGAACATGAAGATGATGCTGAGTCATGCAGCTGTGATACAGGTATAAGTTTTCCTGGGCTACTTCTTGATGATGGTGATGATAATGAACATTATTGTGGAGACTCTGATCATGAAGCTGATAATAAAGATAAGCGTCGTGGCAAGCAAAGTTGGTGCAAGATGTGGTTAGGACATGCTGAGGAGTTGGATTACAAGGCTACTGAAGGTGGTGAAGAGGCTGAAAATGGTACTAACTTAAGCAAGAAGGCCATTGATCAAATGGAGGACAGGCACTTTTGGGAGATTTGCCTAGAAGTAGGGTATCCATGATTTTTTTTTTTCAATTCCTATTTTTCATATTTTTGAGAGACTCTTTTTTACAGAATATTTTATTCAGTGGTTGGATGAGTAATATATATGCAAAATATTTTACAGGTGCCAATAAAAATAGAAGGCGAGTATATATATTACAAATTTAACTATACATATAATATACGTGAAGAGTAAAAATTTTTGGTATTTTATTTAATTATTTATTTAATTTGTATTTATTTTCATATATGGTGGTGATATAAAAAGTTGCACTATACTAATACAGGTTTGCTTTTTATCTAATTTGAGCAGAAGATGAAAACTTATAGCTGAAATTAAGGACAAAAAATTAAGAAATAATTATAGAAAAGGTGATCAGTCAAAGTTGTTTTTGTTTTACTTTAGAACTTTTTTTCAGTACTGTTTTCATATGAATTAATATTTCATAGGTGTTCAACCACACAAATTATGGCATTGGTATGCTGTTTCTGTCTGCTTCGAAAGTTTTGTCATCTATATTCATAGAGTATCAACCTATAACTTTCTAATACTAATTTAAATACCTTTAAAATGATTTTTTCAATCATTAGATTACTTCTTAAATTTTGGAATATTGTATTTTAAATTGATTATTTAATTAATTTTAAAAAAACATATTTAAAACTTTTTTAGATTTAAACTGCTAATATTAAAAATTTATTAGACTTTAACTAATCTATTCAATATTGATAGAATCACAAGAACAACAAAAACACGATCCTATTTTAAGTTCATAATCTTATCCATTTATCATCAAATTAACAATTGTTATTTGTTTTAATTTAATTATATATATACATTTCTTTTCTAACGCAATTAGAGGGCGGTGGGTGGGATTATTATTTAGTGTTTAGAACTAAATCTAATTGATTAATTATTGTACCATATGATCTTGGCCTAATGTATTATACAAAATCAAATTAATTGAATATTGATCGTATATAAATTAAATTAAGCAACACCAATCCTACATATGTCAAACTCTATACTTACATATAATTAAGATGATCACCAATAATTTTGCATGAATCGCATAATAAATTAATTAATCAAGAATAGAATCTCCTAATTTGACATTTTTGGTCTCCTCAATTTTATTTACATAATTGTCTACTTAATTAGACATTTTTGTCTTTGTTCGAAAAAAATTAGACGTTTTTGTCTTGGTCCATTTGTTATAGCTATTAATTATAATAAATTTTCATGTTTCCATAGACCATAATAAACAATAATATCACGTTGTTTCATGCATGCATGTATACAATATATATAGGGAGTGCTTTTATATGGAGAGCAGTTGAACGACTCCATGTGCATGTATTTTTTTCAATTCCTATATATATATATATATATATATATATATATTTCTAACTCGGATTTAAAATTTTATATGAAAATGAAAATAAAGTTTTTCGAAATCACTTATTCCTCTTATAGTAATAAAAAATGATTTTTTATTATTATAAAATTAAGTCAAATTAATTATAAATTAGTTAAAAATTTAAATATTATATATTATTAAAATTTATGAAATATAATTTTTTTTAAGTAATAAAATAAAATATATAAATTCATAATAATTATTATTTAATATATTTTTATATACAAATAAAATTGATAAAATTTTAATAAAATATTTAGTTTATGATGTCATTGTAAACTAAATATTTTATTAAAATTTTTATTTTATTTTTAATTTTTTTTATTTCGATTCCGATTTCAATTTTAAAGTTAGTTGAAACATTAGCCTTCAATGTGGTCACGAAGCATGAGCTATACTTCTAAAATCAACCAAGAAAGAGTCCAAATATTATATAGTATAGCTTGGTTCGTTATCCTTTAAATTGATAACATATTATAATATAAATATATTATAATGTAATTACATTAATATCATCACTTTTTTATTTAATTAATTGATTTAATTTTTTTTAAAATTTTACGGTTTTAAAAACGACTTTAATTATCATTTGTAAAGATTAATGAAAGCTTAAATTTCATTTGCTAGAACTCAAATTCATATGTAATTAACATTGAAAATAACTTATGCTTAATGTATAGGTAGGAAGCATATAATTACCTTTAAGCAAATTAAAATGACCATTGACTAGTAACTCTTACGCACACGGTTTTGGACTTTAGCCTTGATTCCCCAACCGCAAGTTTGATGCAGTAATTGGTTGTTTAAAAAATTAGGATATTGACACTTAACTATTATACAATATTTAAGCCTTTGACTCGGTTTCGAGGCACCATTTTAATCTATATGCATAATAATGTGCGTAATTAGATATAAATTATGGAAGTTTAAAGGTTAAAAATTGAACTTATATCTTGATAAAAAAAAATTGAACTTATATCATCTTTGAGGTTATAATTATCCTACATGGATTAATTACATATATAAAAAAAAATAACACCAGTAACTATTAACATCAAATGACAAGGATTGTTTTCTCTTAAGCAAGTTCATATTCGAATTATGATATATGTAATCATATTAAATTAGTTGTTGAATGTTTTTTTGTTACTTTTATAGTTTTTCCGAATTAAATCAGATTAATTGGAATTCAATAAACTTTAGATTGTGGTGATTTAAATAATTAATATATATATTCTGATGCCGTTTAAACTTCTGAATTAAATTGAGGTATAATTAAATATACAAATCCATTTTCTTTACAATTTCTTGGACCAAATCTGCTCTATCTAGTCTCCAAATTAAATGATCTCATTTTCCTCACTAAATTATGTAATCAAGAGGTTAATTATCCCCAAAAATGCCAATAAAGCCGGTGGATTATGGATGCAACTAATTTTGTTTCTTCTCATGATCAAATTAAGAGTAAAAAATACAAAATTTTAATTATTTGGTAGGAAATATTGGTTCCAGCTATTAGTACCAACTTTGTTATATATTTTTAATTCATATATATCAATGAATTAAATATAATAAACTAATTAATTAATAAAAGGAGTACTGCTTGTTCAAAGCATAGAGTCTGCATTCAGATAGCAATGGAGCAACTGCAATACTCAGATATCAACTTTACATCTAGTTAGAACTAGCCGGCTTGCTCGTGACTATTATACGTACACATACACACATACCAACCTTGAATTAAATAGATTTGAATTATATAAAAGTATGGATTAGCAGGTAATGAATTAGATCAAATGTCATCCATGATGTGATCAAATTGAGACCAAGTAATGTGCAAAATCACATAAAATTCACTTGAAAAAAACCCATAACCAATCAGCAACTTCCATTTCTTTTGAGTCCTTCCATCTTTTAACTTGCACCCTTTTGTTAATATTTTAAGAACAAAGTGTAACATCAACATATAGCTCAAGTCAACCTGGATTTCCTTGTTATTGCAAAGCATGGAGTTTTCTGTGTGTATAAATAGGGAGGCATTGTGTTGTAGCTAGTGCACATATCAAGAGTGATAAGTAGGAGAAGATGAGGACTGGCTTAGTTTTGTTCGTTATCTCCATTGTGTTAGTTCTTGGAGTAGGAGTTTGCCATGGAGGTGGTTTAAGAAAAGAGTTTTACAAGGATTCTTGTCCTCAGGCTGAGGATATTATAAGGAGAATCATTTGGAAACGAGTCGCCTCTAATTCGACATTGCCTGCGAAATTTTTAAGGATGCATTTCCATGATTGTTTTGTCAGGGTAATTGTTCTGTGTTCATGTATTAGAATTGTTTATTAGGTGGTTACAATCTCATGCATGCACATATATCTAATGTCTAATGTATATGACTACGAAGAATGTTGGCTTAATTTCTTGAATTTTAATAGTTTTTTGCATGAACTGCATTATTTGATTTCATATGGATATGGTTGGCAGGGTTGTGATGCATCAGTATTGCTGGATTCAACAGCCAATAAAGCAGCTGAAAAAACGGCAGTTCCAAACCTATCTTTAGGAGGTTTTGATGTTATAGATGAGGTGAAGAGTGAGCTAGAGAAGGCATGCCCTGAAACTGTTTCTTGTGCAGATATTGTTGCACTAGCTGCCAGGGACTCTGTTTCCTTCCAGGTAAGTTTTAAGTGAAGTAGAAATATGTATATGTGTGACTAAATCAGGACATAATTATCAAAATTGTATAATAAATTAATTTTTATGTATATATATCATTGTGGTGATTGCAGTTCAAAAAGCCAATTTGGGAAGTACTAACTGGTAGAAGAGATGGATCAATCTCAAGAGCATCAGAGGCTTTATCCAATATCCCTTCACCATTCTTTAACTTCACCCTTCTCAAGCAATCTTTTGCCAACAAAAGCCTAACAGTTCATGACCTTGTTGTCTTATCAGGTAACAACACGATTATTGAATATGATCAGCATGTGCCCATATGTTATAATAATTTTTCTGTTTTTTAATTGGGGGTGATCACTGTTCAGGCGGACACACCATTGGAGTAGGACACTGTAACTTCTTCAGCAATAGGCTATACAATTTTACAGGAAAAGGTGATGCAGACCCTTCTCTCAATTCAAAATATGCTGCTTTCTTGAAAACACAATGCCGAAGCCTAGCTGATAACACAACGATAGTGCCAATGGACCCTGTAACCCCTTTATCTTTCGACAATAACTACTATCAAATCTTGAAGCTGAACCAAGGCCTTTTCCAGTCTGATGCTGCACTGCTCACTGACAAGGGCTCGAGCAATATCATCAATGAATTGCTGGATTCGGGCAAGTTTTTCACTGAATTTGGGCAGTCCATGAAGAGGATGGGAGCCATTGGTGTGCTTACTGGAAGTGCTGGAGAGATCAGGAAGAAATGCAATGTGGTGAATCCTTGAGATAAAGGAAACCATTTTAAAATTTGGTGTGTTTTGTATGATTTGAGGTTGTAGAATTATTTTGATACTTGTAATGTCAAATAAATTTATTTTCTTGTTTCACATGAATCGTGACGTTGTTGTTGTTTTTTTTTTTTAATAAAACTTAAACGAGTAGCAACTCAGAGCACATGAATTAGCGCAACAATGGATGGGATCATTTACATCCAATTTATATATTGATCATATAGCTAGTTTATATTTTGAGACCGGCCTGCAAATAAATTAGTCTGCCTTTGATCCTAAGACCGAATTCATGGGTGGACTTTAAATATCAATGATTTAAAAAAAAAGAAATATTTTTTAAAATTAGATCCACATGTATATTTTTGGAAACAAAATACATGTAATATGTATATCATCAAAATATATTTTTGGGCAAGCTGTTGGTCACCTTCCTCCCTCACCATTTAAATTCCGATGTAACCAAAATATATATATACCAACATAACTTCTCTTCAAAAACTTTGAAATATAGGGTTTGACTCTTGCCGTTTTCGATTTAAAGGAGAGAACTATCTCTATTATACAGTCCATTGAAGTTTAGGTCATATATAAACTCTCAATTTACCAAAAAATATATATAAATATATATACCAACAACTATTGGAACAAATGGCAGAAGTTGTTCTAGTTTAAGTGAGATTTTGAATTTAAATTCTATATATTTTTTTTTATTCATAGAGATGTTATAGAACTTATGTATTGATAAATTACATAATGAATCTTTCCTTTGAATCGGATGGAAATAAATTTCACAAATATAATAAGAGTAATTTTTTCTTTTTGAATCGGGTGGAAATAAATTACATCTCATGGATGTTTTACTCCATCAGTGGAAATCTGTCATCTTCAATAGTAAATGTCTTGCCATTTATGCTCGCTCTCATGATGTTCACTTCGGGTGCATCCTTCGTTATAAATTAATGGAAAAAAAAATTTAACTTTATCTTTAAAAGTAAATTAACACTTATTGCGAGACGGTGCAGGTCTGTTTCTCCTTGCTTTTTTGAAAGTGATCAAGGGTTCATTTTCAGCTGCTATTGCTGAGTCAATTTGTTTGAAGGAAGCTCCCAGCTAGTTAAAGATGGGTGGTTTTACAAAAGTGATAGTTGAGTTAGATGTCAAAGTAGTGGTTGATGCTTTTAATGGAGCGAATAATGATCAGTAGATGCCGATCTTTTTTGCTACGGAAATCCAAGAT
>CATIWM010374233.1:0-11572 GCA_949671775.1 Mallotus repandus
TAAGGCTTGTTGAAGCTTCTTAGATTTAGACCTTGTTATAGGTCCTTGAGGCATGCTAATCGGACTAGAAACTTCTTCCACTTGATCCTTGCCTTCTTGATCATGCTCATCTTCATGGTGTGTAGGCTGCTCCATAACAAATCGTCACCACCAGAGTCATGATCACGAAGCGTGAAAATTTAAATTTCTTCTTTGGCGCCCTCCGATTGTCATGATCATGAGGAATTATTCATGATCATGACAAGGTCGTAGACCTGCTACATTTTTGGGTGGTTTCAATTGCTCTATTTGCATTTAATGCACCTCCAACATCTATTTTCTTCTATAAGGATATAAATACAAGTCATTTTTCAACTGGAAAAAAATAATGAAGTTGAGCAAACAAATTTAGAGCAACATTTGAGCATTCAATCTTGAAATCAATTCTTCAACCACCCAAAAGCTTCATTTTTAATTCTTGTAATTTCTTTGTATCTCAAGAGTGTTCTTGAGTATGGGTTGGTGAGTGTTTAATTCCTTCATTCAATAGCTTAATAGTGAAATTGAGTGAGTTAGGTTGGGGTTTTAAATACTTGTAAGCTAAGAGAATTGTTCTTAGCATGTGGATTTGAGTGTGAGCCTTTGAAAAACACTTGGGTTTGAGTGTTAACCTTGGGAAAACACTTTTAAGCTAAGAGGATTGTTCTTAGTACTTGGATTTGAGGATGAGCCTTGAGAAAAAATATTTGGGTTTGAGTGTGAGCCTTGAGAAAACACTTGCGTAGCTTGGTTTAAGCTTGTAAGGGTTTGATCTACACCTTGAAATAGATTGATAGTGGATTCAAACTCTCAACAAGTGTTTGAGGAGAGGAGTAGGCTTTGAGGGCCAAACCTCTATAAATTCCTTGTGTTTTCTAGCTCATTTTCTTAATTTGATTTTGCTCTAATTCTATCTTAAACTTGCTCTTTATTGAAAAATCAAAATTTCTCATATTGCTAAAAAAGCCAAATGTTTATATCTATATTATCCATAAATTTATACAATATATGAGGTAATTTTATTTTACAAGTTCAGATAAAAGTAATTATACTATTTTATGAAAAAAATTGGATTGAAAAAAATAAAGTTTTATTTTAAATTAAATATTTATTTTTAATTTCTATATAAATAATAAATGATGTAGTTTAATTTATATAAATACTGATAGTAGACATTTATTTTATATTGAATAGATATTTTAAATTTTAAATTTGTAAATAATTAGTAAAATAATTTAATTTGTAAACATATTTTATATCCAAACGTGTTAAATATATAACTAATAAAATGATTGAGTTATAAAATTTAAAAATTTTGTTATAATTAAAAATATATTTATGAATTATTTTTTTATTAATATTATTTTGTTATAAAATTAAAAATTAGATAATAAGTATTACCCAATTTAATTTTTAAATAAAATACATTAATAGTAAACCAAATTTTTGTATTTTTTATATTTAGTTTTTTTTTTATTTTGTTATTATTAAGTACTATATCTATTTTAAAGTAGGCTAAAAAATTTAAATATGTATATGTATAATCTAAGTATATGTCATTGGAAACTTACCATTTGAAAACATTTAATAGATAACTATAAAATTCACTCTAAATATTAAAATTGAAAATATTTTATGTATATTTATTTTTTATTTTATATTTATAAATGCAATAATACAACTCACAAATAATGAAGAAAAAAAGTTTGTTCTTTCATATTTCATATTCATTTTATTGTTTTTATTTTAATTCGTTCACATTGTGATCAATAATGAATATATATTTGTATTGTATGATAATGGAAGCAAAAAACCGCCTTCCTTCTTCCTAACTTTTCTTTCTACCCCTTTACGTACTGCTCACCCGTCTTCTACTCTTAGCCATAGGGCTCAATTTCTGGCCACTTTTGGCCAGAAATTGATCTTGTGTTTTACTATTCTGTATATATTAGGTTTTTCTACTAGAATAAAAATGGTAGTTTTGGTAGATATAGGGTTGAATCCCTTTTTTGCCTTTCCTTTGTGGAACTTTTGTTCTCCTCACATGGGAGTTTGATGGGTTTGCAAGGAAGAGCAAAGTTATGTGCTGATTTTCATGGAGAAGAAAACAACTTATTTCTGGAGGAAGGTTTTGATTTGGTTTACCCATTATTCAAGATTTTATTGTCAGTTTGTAACCAATGCAATTGTGGCTTTATTTTATTTTTGTGTTGTTGTTTTCTTCTTCCTTTCTATGTTGTTGTTTCCTGACAGAGCAAAATTTTGTGATAGAATTTGTATTTGTTGTAAAAATTTTGCTCTCTTCCTTGTAAATTGCTCTAGTTAATAATATTTTCTATTTGACAAAAAAAATAATGGAAGCAAAAAAAATTTGAAATAAAGATTTTATTTTCTTCACAATTATTTATGTTTATTTTTTAGTAATTTTACTTTTTAACTTATTTATATTATAAATATATTCATTTAATAGTAATATAAATTACGTGCAACGCGCGTAATAAAAAATTTATTTTTTTTAAAATATATAAAATAAAGAAAAAAAAAAGCAAATAATTTACTGCCTTTAGAATTCATATATGAAAAAAAACCTGAGTCAATCCGAAAATCCAATATAAGATGGGATCCTATCTTAACTAAAATACAAAAAGATCCTATCTGTACGTTGAAAATACAAATCTTAAATAATACCCGAAGAATCATACACGGAGCTGCAAACCTAACCCTACACGAGGTTGCATGTTCTATTAAATTCTCTATCTAACCATTCTTTCTATTAGTTTTCAGGCTCAAAGAACCAAAGGAAATTTTACTAAAGCTTTCTTTGAGTGAACTAGACACCATGGCTGAGCCTCAGGTCGAGCTTTTCAACAGGCTAGACCAAGCAAAGACTCAGCTATACCACATCAAAGCTGTGGTCATTTCTGGCATGGGATTTTTCACCGATGCTTATGATCTTTTTTGCATCTCTTTAGTCACTAAACTCCTCGGTCGCATCTATTACCATGTTGATGGCTCGTCCAAGCCTGGTAGTTTGCCTCCTAATGTAGCTGCTGCAGTCAATGGGGTTGCACTCTGCGGAACTCTTGCGGGGCAACTCTTTTTTGGATGGCTTGGCGATAAGTTAGGCCGCAAGCGCGTCTATGGCATCACTCTTTTGCTCATGTTCATCTGCTCCATATGTTCTGGCTTGTCTTTTGGAAGCTCACCAAAAGCTGTAATGGGTACTTTGTGTTTCTTTAGATTCTGGCTTGGTTTTGGTATTGGAGGAGACTATCCACTCTCTGCAACTATCATGGCTGAATATTCGAACAAGAAGACTCGGGGTGCGTTCATTGCCGCTGTTTTCGCAATGCAAGGTTTCGGTATTCTTGCTGGTGGTGTGGTGGCTATGCTTCTTTCAGCTATTTTTGACGCTGTATATAAGGCGCCAGCTTATTCTGTTGATCCTATTGGTTCGACTGTGCCGCAAGCTGATTATGTTTGGAGGATTATTCTTATGCTTGGCGCATTGCCTGCTGCTTTGACGTACTATTGGCGCTTGAAGATGCCTGAAACCCCTCGATACACGGCTTTAGTAGCCAAGAATGCAGAGAAAGCTTGTCAAGATATGTCCAAAGTCATGGACATTGAGATGCAAGATGACAAGGGAACAACAGCTGCTGAGGATACTACTAATATGGTGCTCGACAGAAGCAACGATTATGGGCTGTTCTCCAAGCAATTTCTGGCTCGCCATGGCTTACACTTGCTAGGAACAGCAAGCACTTGGCTATTGCTTGACATTGCATACTACAGTCAAAACTTGTTCCAAAAGGACATTTTTAGTGCAGTTGGCTGGCTTCCATCACCCAAATCAATGAGTGCAATTGATGAGCTTTTCAAGATCTCTAAAGCACAATTCCTGATTGCACTTTGCGGCACAGTTCCAGGGTACTGGGCAACAGTACTTTTGATCGATAAAATCGGCCGTTTCACAATTCAGTTGATTGGATTTTGCTTCATGACAGTGTTCATGTTTGCATTGGCAATTCCATATCATCACTGGACATTGAAACAGAATCACATTGGTTTCATAGTGATGTATGGACTCACCTTCTTTTTTGCAAATTTTGGGCCTAACAGTACGACATTTATAGTGCCAGCAGAGATATTTCCTGCGAGGTTTAGATCAACCTGCCATGGAATATCTGCTGCTGCAGGGAAAACAGGTGCAATAATTGGAGCTTTCGGGTTCTTGTATGGTGCACAAAATCAAGACAAGTCGAAGGCTGATCCAGGGTACCCTGCTGGTATTGGGATGAAAAATGCACTTATAGTTCTTGGTTGCATTAATGTATTGGGCTTCTTTTTAACGTTCTTGGTTCCAGAGCCCAAAGGTAGATCATTGGAGGAGATTTCAGGAGAAAATCAAGATGGTCATAAGCTTCAATCCATTAAAGTTGAAGCAGCCTAGCTGCTACAGTAATCTATTGTTTTGTTTTATAAGTGTTAGGTTGGGTGGAATTTTTTTTTTTTTTCAAAATCTAATGAAAAGGTTCATTTATTTTTTTTAGAATCATTGATATTTGCATAATGTAGATCCTTCCAAATCAAAATGGTTTCCTTAATTCAGTTTTTTTTCTAAACTACTAGAATTTTGAGCTAATTCAACTTTAATTAATATTCGAGTTTGATTCTTTTCAAAAAAAAAATCGAGTTTGATTAATCCAATCTGAGCATCCGATCAACTTTAACTCGATTTTTAATTCTGTTCAATTATCTCTCAATGACTAGAAGTCTAGAGCTTACCATGTATATCAAAAGGTGTAAATTACTTGAAAGAAACAAAATTCTGAGATAATTACCAACCAAAGAAAATCTAAAGTGATTAGTTCATTTAGTAAAGAGAGGTACTCCACTTTATTATCAGTTAGAGTTCAATTATACTAAGGACACTATAAAAATGTATTTTTAAATGCATAGTTTCACCCTCAAATTTTAATTGCTACTCAAATGTTCTATTTAACTTTTATTTAAATATATTTACATGAAATTGGTGTCTGTTATTAAAAAAAAAAAAAAGATAATATTAACCCAAAAAAATGTGTACTTGAATAAAATTTAATGATTGGAAAAAAAATTTAATTTTTAATTTTAGTTTCTAACATTATTTTCATTAATTTAAATTTAAATTTAATTTTAACATTTTATGTGTCCAAAGTATGTGAAATAAAAAATAATAATTAAAATTAAGAAGTGTCAAAAATTAATTATCTAAAGTTTAGAGATAAAACTATGCATCTGAACTTTTTAAAATTGTGACTCAAATCAAAATGCAAATGATCAAAATTTAAATTTCCTCTCTAAGGATGAAAAATACATGATATTTATAGATTACAGTAAAAAAATTAAAATGTATATTTTTTGGGAGAACAAGGACATATATAAGCTCTCTAATTCTTTGTAAAAATTTATAGAATGAAAAAGGGTTATTTATAATAATTTGTGTGAAATGGCAGACACTGTTGTTTGTTGGTAATAGTGGTGCATAAACATAAAGATGGGTTATGGTTAAAAAAAAAAAAAAAAAAAAAACTGAAAGATGGGTTGGCGTTGTCTTGACCTAACAGTCAAGTCTTTATGAGCATAGTAGGAAATACGATATTGAATTTCTCTTTCATTCTTTTTTTTCATCCCTTCCTTCCTCAGACAAAAAAAAAGTAAAAAAAAAAAAGAAGAAGAAGCATAGTGTTTCAGTGGTGTATATAATTTCATATAAGAACTTTCATATTTAGCCATAAGCCAACATTGCTTTTTAGCAGAAAAAGGATAAGTTTGCAATTTCGTATGTGACTATCTAAGCAATAATGAGATTGTGGTATGATCAATCCAGTTTGATAGCAACCATTTGTTTATTATTTTCTTAAGTTTTAAATAATTTCATCTGTATATTACATCCAGAAATGGATGGAATCTAAAAATCTAAAGAAGACATGCTTCCCTTTAAAACCATAAGACTATTAATTAATTTTTTGCCATTTCAAGATTGATGGGTATTGTAATGAAAGCCAATTCAGCAACATATTTCACTATGACTGTGATATAGTCTTTTAAGCAAACAGGTGAGACCATGCACCATGCCAACCATTTGGATAAGCACATTGCTTTTTTAGTATATTTTACTGAACCCTCTTGGTCATAGTCATGGTCATGGTCCCCAGCATGATCTGCTTCGAATCCATGTTCAAGCTCATCTGCACTTTTAACTATTTGATATAAATATGGTTTCGATTATTTTAAATTTGAAAATAAACTTTACAAAAATTATTTTAACATTTATTTTTCATAAATAAAAATTAAATTTTAAAAAATTAATTTTTTTAGGTGCTTAAACTGTCAAATGATACTACCACTGAAATTTGGGATCGTTTTGTTCGTACTCTAAAATCAGAAAGAATAAAAAAGGAAATAAAAATTTGAAGAAAGTGTTTGGTTCTCTATGGAATGGTAATGGGAATTAAAAAATATTTTTGTAATTTTTTTTATATATAAAAATTAACATAATAATTATTTTTATATATTAAAAATTAATATTATAATTATGTATTATAGAATATTTTAAAATATTTATTTATAAAATATTATTATAATTTTTTTAAAAATTATAAAGATTATTTATTTTTGATAAATAATTTTATTCAACTATTTAATGCATATTTTTATTAATTTACATATTTTATTTATAAATTTTAAAAATAAATATTAATATTTAAATATTTAATTAATTTATAATTAATTTGACTGATTGCGGAAAAATTAAAAGTCATTTTTTAAAAACAAGAGAGAAATGATGATTCCTATTAATGGAGGAATTACATTTCTTATTTTCATGTTAATTTTAATCAACTAAATACTATAAATTAAAATTGTCCATTCTAATTTTAATTCACATCTTTATTTTTTACTAAATAAATAGACTTTTACATCAAATGATTTAAGTTGAGATACTGGTCCTTGTGACAAAACATAAAGATTTATTCTTAATCATCATCGCTACTGTTCCGCATGATAAGTCAAAGAAAATAACTTTTGATTTTTTTTGGATTTTGCTAGTGGCTTGATTTAGGCCAAAAAAAAATTGCATGACTCTGTAAATGTATGTGAAAATTAATTACGGTGATAAAATGTAATTTATCAAAAAATCTTCTATAGTTCTATTTTGTATTATTCCTAAAACTTTAATTTCTGTATTATTTGTTAGTCCATTTGCAAAATTTTTGAATCCCATGTATATTCTGATTGCTCCAAGAGAAAGATAGAACCTGTATCGATAAAGTTGTTTGCGTATAGATTTTTTTTTTTCAAAATTGCATATAGATTTCAAGTAATTAATTGTTTGTTGCTGAGTTGTTATGTGGTGAAAACTACAAGACTTGCTTCTGTTTATTATCTAACCTTTCAATTTTATGCCCTTCCAAAATTCATTGATCCTTCCAATGCTTGTGAAAATATCACATTCAATCAACATATATATCTTCTTTGCAGAAACAAAATTATACTGAAAAATAAAAATATTCTATGTTTCAAACGTAATATACATCCAACTAATAATATCAATGATCTGTCTAAATAGAAATACTTACCCAAACTTTGTTTATATGAAGTTAAAAGTATTCAAATCTATGATAAATGATTTTTTTAAAAAACATTGTATAAAAAGAGTTAGGGAAAGAGAAATTCAGACTCGAAAATTCATTACTTTTAATGCTTATAGAAGAATTGACCGCTAGATTTAAATCTCACAGACATGATATTATATTTTATCGTTGGGTAAATAATATGCATAATGAGTTTTTTTTTACAATTAAATGGTAAAAAAAAATACAAAGATTTCAAGTTCTTAACTAGTTTATATATATTAAAGGATATGTTTTCTATTCAATGGAGAACCAATAAACTTCGTGATAGAAACTTAATAAAAAATAAAGAAAAAATTGTATTCTAATACGGGCTCATCCAGAAAAAGAAGGAAAAAGAAATACGTATATACATATGGATCACCCACAACAGACAGTGGTTCAAAAGAGTGATGGAGATGGCAATGGGCAAATGGAGAGAATGCACAAGCAATGTTCAATTTGAAGCAGGCAAATAGTTGAGGTTTCCAGATGAGGGCTACGAGGAACCAGCCAAAAACACATCAATCAATCTCTTAACGTTAACTATACTCCAAGAACCACATACGTACTGCTTATATATACATAGTCCACTTGCACCACTTTTTAGACCGTGAAAACTAAACATATCTTTCTTTGAAAATAATGTTTACTTAAAATTATATTTATTCATGTATATAGATGTGGAGAGAAAAATACCCATCATCCACTTGGTAAAAGAGTGTCATCATTACATATTTTACATTAATTAGTGTATTAGATTAGATTATTGTTGTGTTAGTTTAATCTGATTACGTTTTGCTGCCTACAAATTTTGACAAACCCATTGTCCCCTACAAAAGATAAAGATTGAATTTTGTTTATTTTATTTATTCAATTTCTATACCAGTACTGTTCAATGTACCTGAATAAATTGGTTTGTTAAAATTATCATAACCTTCATTTTGGCCTTTAAATTAATTAAGAATTTGCATCTTCTTATGTATGAAGTAAAAGTTACGTCATATATGGTTAAATTAACAATAATTTAAAGGTATTATATTAACGTGAAAAATAAAATTTTTATGTATATAATTTGAAATGAATATGTTCTGTTTTAATTTTAAATATGTTTTTTAACTAACAATCATTTGAATCAACTCATAGGAAACTATTATTGCTAAAGCAACGTTTAATATTCGAGCTATAATATATAGTCATTTTAAATTAGTTGTTGAAAAATTTTTGTCGTCTTTATAATTCCATTTAATTTGAACTGAATTAGTTAAAATCTAATGGTACTGAATATTTGTAATTTACATTAAAAAATATTTTTAAAAAAATGGGTTATAAAAATTACTTTTTTATCTTTAATTTTTTTTTTTTTTTTGAATAAACATAAAATTTTCATCAACTCAAAAGCCTTCTGGCATCAAAATACATGAGTACAACCAATTTATTTCGCAGATTTACAATCCATGGAGAGCAACTTACTAATCACTCTGCAGCTTGATTGGTTGTTCTTTTGACAAAAACAAAAGTAATAGTCTAGTTCTTTCGTTATAATAAGCTTCGTATCAGGAAGGTCAAGCACAAGCTCTCTGATATTATAAGTCATAAAGAGACAAATATAAAAACATGTAATCGAATAAAAATTTAAAAAAAAAATTGAACTAAACTATATTTTTTCAAAGAATATTCTATTCAACTAATGTATTTAATTTTCAACTTAAATTCTTAAAAAGTATTCTTTGGAATAGCAATAGAGAATAGTCATCTCTCTCTCTCCAAATTATTTCTTTTTGCTCTTTTTTGCTTAATTATGTTTGTTCAATTAATTGTTGTGCATAAATATGGTAATAATTAATTGCTTTAATTAATTAATGGAATCAACTTTAGATAATCATTTTTCAACATCAAGAAAATTTGAACCAAATCATGACGCGTGATAGTTTTTTTTTTTTTTAAATGTTAATGAAAAGAAATGATAATTAAGAGACTTGCTTTTCTTTTTCCTTTTTGTTTCCTAATCCAAATGGAGAAAAGAGCTGGAAATATATGATCTTCACACAACTTTACTTGATTTTTTATTTATAATTTTATATCCAAGTTTATATGTAAAAAAAAAAAAGTTAAAATGTGTATTGTGGTGTAAATTTATTTTTTCTTGGATTTAATTAAATTAATTTACTAATATTTTATTTAATATATATATATATATTTATTTTTATTATATTAACCATATTTTAGTAATTTTTGTGCACATTAAAGTAGACATTTTTTATGAGACAAAAAAAGGAATTAAATTGTTGCTTAGATGGGTAAAAGTAAAATTAATTTATTTATTTATAGTGTCAAATTTAGCTCGATATATATAATATAGCTTAGCAATCAAGTATATATCATACATATTTTTGGAAGAAAAAAGTGAAGTTAAAAGAAGAAATTGATTTAGATAAACCAAAATAGAGAAGAAAGAAAACCAATAAAAAAAGTAGAATGAATCAAATCATTTTCACATCAATGGGAAACAAGTAAAGATTTGAGGAAAGGGGATTTACTCTTATTTATATTTTAATAAAGAGATAATATAAATAAAAGTACAATGAAGAAATATCTAAATAAAATATCACTTTTGTAAAATCCTTTATCATTATTCTTCAATTGTATTGATAGAACTCTTTTAATTTGCAACTCTATGATTCATATGCTTCACTCAATGATTTTGATTAATCGTAAATAGATTCTCTAGCCTTTAAATGAATTTGATGAAATATCTGTAGATTTTTCATGATGGAAAAATATCTAAAATTTATAAAAGAATACCATCCATAAAAATAAAACTCCATGAAAAAAAATTTCAAATTTTATAAAAATAAAATAAATAAATTATAGATCTGTATTTAGTAAACAAAAAAATCAAAGAAAGTAAAAAAATGTATTAAGAAATTGATGATATAAGAGATAATTAGTGATGGTTAAAAATGAAAACTTTTGAGAAAAATAAAAAAGACCGGTAGGATTAAAAAATTTGCTCGTTTAAGAATTTAATTTTTTTATATATAAAAACTCAAAAAGATCCATATTTTTATGTTGAATCTTTAATTATTTAGAATTAAGTGAAAGTTAATACGGATTAATGGTATGAGAGCTAAATGATCCAAGTGCTCAATATCTATTAAAATCATTTTTTATATTAGCTCAAAAATAGAATATAAACATTTTAAAGATTGATCATTTTTTTAAATTGTTATTTTTTTATTTAAATTGTGAGAAATTCAAATTAAATTTTGTCCAGAAAGGGACAAGACCGTGTTATAAGCCATGTCGGATTCTGTTGTTTCGTCGAGTGATGAGCACAGGCATGTTTTAGATCGTGTCGAATAGAATTAATTTAATAATTATTCTAAAACTTCTTGAACAAGTTTACTTGTTGCCAAAGATACAAGGTTTTCTAAGATTGCACAAGAGAGCACAACACAAGACAATTTGAGGTTTGCAAGTTTAAGTGGTGAAAGATATGGGACACAAGACAATTTGGGGTTTGCAAGTTTGAGTGGTGGAAGCTAATAAGCCAAGAGCACAAGACAATTCGAAGTTTGCAAGTTTGAGTGGGAATTATGTTTGGGCTTGATGTGGAAATAACATCAAGGGACTAGAGTATGAGAATAACATTCTAAGGGGTTTGGGGCTTTGGGATTCTTATACGAGAAATTTACATAAATACATCACTTTTTGACTTAGGTTTTCAGCAAAATATCTCATTTTTTCATTAATTACATGAGTACCCATTTTATTTTCAAGAGTACCCATTTTTCTAATTTTTTTTTATTTTGACCCCATTTATATTCTCCTTCTTTCTTCATTATTTTTTTTATTTTCTCTCCTTTTTTCTTTTTTATTTTTATTTTATCGTTATT
>CATIWM010374234.1:0-64076 GCA_949671775.1 Mallotus repandus
GTGCTGGAGATTAGTCAAAAAGCTACAATCCACTAATAGAAAGGAAAGCTATATGAACACCAAAAGTTAAAGAATCTTGACACAGTACAATTTTTATTGCATTTTGATCACATTTTTCATGAATACCCAGAAACCCAAATTTCATTTTCATTACCAATATTGGATTCTTGTTCTGATTAGTTAATCTTGATCACAGATGGAGAGCTCATCAACATCAAAGACAGACGCCATGAAGCCTTTTTTGTTAAAAGCTTGCATACCTTTAGCTCTATCTGTAGCTGGTTTTGCTTGTGCAAGAACCATGTCAAGAAGAAATATAGTTTCTGATAAGCCTAAGGTATGTCCTCTTGAAGCTAATATTGATTCTAATGAAGAGCTTAGAGATGATCAAGAAAGCCAAGTTCATGGCCTTAGTTCTTTAACTTCACCTGTAAAAGTTGATGAAGAGGCTACGATCACTACTTGTCATGATTTTAGCTCAATGCAAAGTTCAGATATTAGCTTTAAAGAAGAGATATTAAGCCTAAGAAGCACAATTGAAGAGCTTCAAAAAAGAGAATTAGACATTGAAATGAAGTTTCTTCGATATCATGTAATGAAAGAGCAAGAATTAGTACTAATGGAGCTCAAGAACACGTTGGAATTAGAGGCTGCTCATGCGGAGTTCTTGGACAAGGAGATTTCATTCATTGAAGCTCAGAAAGAAAGGTTTCAGAATCTTGTTGTAGACTATCTTAGAGTTGCTGAACAGATTGAAATTGTGAAGCTCGAAAACAGGCTTCTTCGAAGAAGGGCGAAGAGGCTTTCGAAGAAAACAATGGAGCAGTCACGCGTTATAAGAGAAAAGAGCTCGAAGATTGATGCAGCAGAAGCAGAAATTTTGAGTTTCTGGAATGCTGTTGAAACAAGATCTGATGTTATCAGAAAATCGGAGGATGATATCAGGGAATTGCAGGTCATTGTCCATCAATTGCAAGAGGAAAAGAATGAACTTCTGATAAAACTAAACGCCAAAGAAAACTCAGCTTTATCAACATCAAAGGTCTAGTTTTACATTTTCATTAGTAGAGTTGAGGATTCCGTATGTAGGCTTTATGCTGAAGCTTGAGTGGCCTGATGGCAAGAAACTCAGCTTCAAGGCATTAGGAGGTCATTTGTTCAATCCGTACTTCCATTCCTGCCTGTGATAAGAACAAAAATTGGCTTTATAGGGGTCTCTAAATTTTGGCTGTTGATTTGTGCAGATTGATGCAGAATGTGTAACAATGGAGGATTATAATCAGCTTGTGAATGAGCTTGAACAACTACGCAGGGACAGAGCAAGTGAAATTGCTGAACTCACGCACTTGAAATGGAGCTATGCATGTTTAAAGCATGAATTGATGAGAATTCAAGAACATGAAGAGAAAAAACAACATTTGGAGCTTGAATTTGAAGCAAATGAATTAGCGCACCAAGAAGACATGTCATGTTTGGTCAAGAAAAGAGATTGCATTGATGTGGCAACTAGCAGTAGCCATGATCAAAACTATTCAAGAAGAAAAAAGTTACTCCATAAGCTTAAAAGATTGGTAGAAGGGAGTAGTGACAACATGAAATTGAAGTCAGAAGATAAGGAAAAGCAAGAAATCAAGCGCTTCGGAAGGCTTTCTGTTTCAGAAGATCATATAGTTCATGCAAGAAGGTCTTGTTCTAGTGCATAATCTTGGAATTCTATTTCCTCTTAGACAACAGTGCAAGAGGAATAGAAATGCTTTGATGGGTATAAATGTATTTAATCTGAAATAATAATGGACATTTTCTCATTATCCATCTCACTTGGCCTTCAATAGCTACTAACATTAAAGTTGCAAATATTGCACCAAAAAAAAAGAAAAATTTAAGAGAAGTACAGTCACATTGTGCATAATAACATTTACCATTTTATCCTTATATATATATATAAATTTTACGAGTTAGGAATGTTTAAATTCTTATACGACGAGTTCACTTGTGTATATTTTAAATTTTAAAAAAATAAAATTCAAAAATTAAAAAAGTGACGTTATGAGTAGCGACATGTATTAATGCCCTTTTAAAAATTTCAAATGTACCTTTTTAAAGAGATTTCAGGTTTTTCTAATGGTTAGCTTCGATATCTCGTGATTACACGAATTGTTACTAATTTGAATAAGGATCATATTGAAAGAATTTTTTATTTTCTTCATATATATATATTTATATATATAACTATAATTGAAGATTTTACTTGAAAAGTGTAAACTTTTTGCCATCTGAATTAACATATCTTGATAGATTAGAATTTTTTTTGTAAAATAGAAATCGTTTGAATCAGTTTGATTGATTAATTTTAAATCTAGTAGAATAGGTTAGAATTTCGTTTGAATTAGTAGTAACAATGGTTTAGTATGTTAATAGTGAAGGGGCAAGATTCAAATCCTAATATTTCAGATTTTTTCAAACCCCAAAGAGATGCCACTGCACTAAATGAGTGCAGGCAATTAATTAATGTGATGAATTTAAAACAAGTAAACAGCCATTTGGATGCAATTGCAGTTGAAAGAAAAATAAAAACTAGTGTAGTGCTTGCTTGCTCAGCTAAGATTGAAATTCTATGGCATGAGCCATCTTTAGTAATGGGACCCTTTTGATTTTGCCTTTAGCATATGAAAGTCAGCAAGTTCTATGGCAGAATTTTGAAATAGCTGATATGTGGATCATATATACGCCAAACTTATCCTAAAAATAAAATCCTAAACTATAAAGGAAACTATTTTTTCTCTTCCTCACACTTGTCATTCTTAAGTCTTAACCCTCCCAATGGAACTTTCCCTCTTCTCTTGCCATCATCAATACAACACTTTCATTGTCCATAGCAAGCCCATCTTCTCCAATGCCATTTCAAGTAATCTCTCACTCTTTTTTTTTTTTATACTCATTTCATATGCATACAAGTGGGATTTTAAAGAAAAATCCATTCTTTGATTGCACAGGAAAAAAATTACCCACCAAGAATTCAAGTATGATGCAATGCCACTGCAGATTATTTTCTTCAGATGATATTACAAAACCCAATTCACTTACTTGGGACCATGAAGGAAGGAGAGCACTCATTGCTTCTCTGCTTACTACTGGTTTGTTGATATGATATTTGGTCTTTTCTCTTCATACAACTTCCTTATTTTATTAAATATGGACATTGAATTTCTCCAGTTTGGTCAAGTGGGTCTTTGAATCTATCACTATAATTCCTTTTAAAAGGATGGATTTTGTACAAAGTTTGTAAATTTCTGCTTGTCCGTTTAGAATAATTTGGGTAGAATGTGATTACTGTTACTAGTTCTATTCTGGTTATTGCCTGTGCTATTCTTGTTTTAATACAGTCATTTTAATAAATTTTTTTTTCCATGCCTCTTAATTGGAATTCAGCTGCTGCAATTCATGTCTGTGATGTGGCTGAGGCTGTTAGTACAAGTAGAAGAGCTGTAAGTCCCTTTTTCATGGAAGTGTGTATTTTGCTGTCTTTGGCTTTCAAGTAATTTCCGAAATTGTAAACTTTTTGTTTTCTTGCAGCTTAGAGCATCAAAAATACCTGAGAGTGAATTCACAACTCTCCCGAATGGTCTGAAGTTAGTACATGAAGTTCACTTCCCTCGTACTTTTTTTTTTTGTTCAGTTGATTTTATTTGTGATGCCATTTGTTCTAAACATTTCACTTTGGCAAGTTCACTGGAAAGCCAATATCTTATTTTGGATAAATTGAAATGAAGCTAGTGCTTATATGTTACATTTGGTATTTTTCTTTTTTCACTTACTGATTAGTTTCAGAAAAAGATTATCATTATTTTCAGAACTTTGACAATATGGTGTCACAGGGAGGGGTTGGCCTTTTTTCTCATCTAACAACCTTTCATTCTACAGACATGTAACATGTCTGTTAGTTTGTCATATGAATTCTTTATCTATCCTATACATGCATGTCTTTCCTTGTGCGCAAGGATTTCTACAAATTCTGATGATGAAGTTCTTCAGGTACTATGACTTGAAGGTTGGGGGTGGACGCAAGGCTGTGAAGGGATCACGGGTTGCAGTACGGTTGTGGTCTAGTTAAATTTCAGTTTTTTTTTTTTTAACCATGACCTATGGTAGAATAATTTTTGCATCAGGATGCAGCAGTTAATCATCATCAGAAATGAGGCATTTCTGATGGATCAACAAAAAAAAAAAATTCTTTGAATATGTGGGCAATGCAATTTTTTTGGTGCTTCTGAAGTAACAATACTCACATTCAAAAGCAAAGTAATAACACTTGATCAGAGCTGCAATATGAGGGGAAGGAAAACATGCAATCTTGGATTCTAACCATTTAAATACGGAGATACTATTTCTTTGTGGTTATATGTTACCTTACCATATATGCAAATGAAGCTAACAACGGTATACTTGTTTTAGGTTCACTATGTTGCCAAATGGAAGGGCATCACATTCATGACTAGTAGACAAGGACTTGGTGTTGGAGGTGGAACAGTAAGTTTAGAGTGTTGCACTTCAAACATCTGTGAATGTTAAGTTGAATTGAAGTGAAATTTATCATAAAATATGTGCTCATGAAAGTTTCTCAATCTTATGTCTGGTAAAGCTTCCCTTAAGTTCTTTTCCTTTCTTAAATTGTTGCAGCCTTATGGATTTGATGTGGGCCAATCAGAGAGGGGAACAGTTCTTAAAGGATTGGACCTCGGCGTGGAAGGAATGCGTGTAGGAGGACAGGTGAGAAAAGTTTCTGGCATATAAACTGCTGCTTTGATTTGAAATGCTATACCGGACATAAGTAGGAGCCTACAATATGCAAAAGTTAAATTATCAATTGGAAATGATTAACTCGTCAATTCAAATTTTACCAGTTGAAAAGAGAAGATGGCTCTACAATATCAATCTTTCATTTCTATTTCCTAGCTCTAAGCTCTTAGGTTCCAAAGAAACAAAAAAAAAAAATTTGATACTCTTAATGATCCAATTGTTGCCACTTATATAATTGTATAAACAAGAATTACAAGACAATCACATGAACAAAAATCGTATGAGAGTTGAGGAAATAGTAATAGAAGTTTTCAGAATCTTGTTGCTTTCTCAGGTAGAATTGATTGACTTGAATAATTGAAAAATTTAATGTTGACTCTAGCATGATATCAGGGTTATCAAACTTAAACCTGAATTGGTGGTACGTACTAGTTAGATGTTAATTAAAGATCACTTGAAAATATGTTTTGCAGCGATTGTTAATAGTTCCTCCTGAGCTAGCATATGGAAGTAAGGGAGTTCAAGAAATTCCTCCTAATGCAACAATAGAGGTGAGAAGTTTATCTTCTCCTTTGATTTGGGAATATGAGGTATATGCATTAGTTTTGTCTGGAAAAATTGCTTGGTTTCAATTCTTTATGCATCGAAAAGCAAATTGACCACTCATGAGTTCAACATTTCAGGAATAAAAGAGGCTGCCATATCCATAACAGATGGCAATTGAAGAGTTAAATATTTTAAACAATTTATGTCCGGTGCCATCAATTTTTTTCTCAAGCAGTCATTTGCATGCCATCCTATAGAGTTTATTTGTAATGCTTGATTTATAAAGCAAGCCGCAGAAAAGAAAAGAGAATGCTGAGGATAGAGTTGCCTTATTCTTGTTCACAAAACAAACAGGATGGGGAAAGCCTCTTATTATTGTTTTCCATTTGCTGCTCTTTTATTCCTGAAAATATTATTATTTTTTATTTGCTGCTCTTATCATCTGAAAAATGGCTGAATAGGAGCATTATGTATCTTTTTGTGATTCAGCAGAACAGAGAACAATTTGTGGCAATGTTTGCTTTGATGTGCTGCATACAATGCAAATCTAAAGTGATTCTTGGATGGCTGTCCTTGCCAAGAGCACTCATATTTTTTTTTTGTCAATTTTGTGAATATTTTCTGCCCTAAATCCAGTTTGTTGTTTCTATATCAGAGCTTTTTATCGATTAGGTTCAATACTAAAGATAAGATAAAATAGCAATGGCTTTGACTTTTGTAGTGATATCTCTGCTGACAGAAAGGATATCTTAAAGTTTGGATTCCAGTAATCTTAACATAAAACAAAGGGAGAAAAAGAAATGAAGCTTTTTGTACATTCTAGACGTTCTGTGATTTAGATATTAGTTTCATTCTAGGCTTCTTAAAAATAAGTAATTGCTGTTTCTTTTTGGGCCAAATCTATGAAGTCTGGTTTGTTTGACTGTTATTCTTTTGAAATTTGCAGATAGATGTTGAGCTGCTGTCCATCAAAGAAAGCCCATTTGGGTGAGTGATTGGAGTCTTCCATTTCTGTTAAAGCTAGGAATTGTTTTAATCTATTTTTAGTCTGCGACAACTTTCAATATGATCTGCGTAACTTATCCAAGTGCATCTATTTTTTTTCAGGACCCCTGTGAAGATTGTTGAAGGTTAATGCAATTGTTGCTGGTTATGTTGGTTTTGTTAATTTGCGTGAACCAAGCAGCAGATAATTGCTTAAAGGTGGATTTTTTACTTGCTCCAAATTTTACCATGGACTATTCTTGGCACTTGAAAAGAAAGAAACCTGCCTGCTTAAAGTGATAACATGCTACTGGTACTGTTGTAAGTGTATCTACAAACTCATTAGATTTTTGATTCTACAAACTCATTAGATTTTTGATTCTATCTTATCCCTCGATGTGTACTCTGTTCCAAGTTTTCTCCTATTTCTTTGTATGTAGCTTCAGGCTACATCACTATTGAATGCAAATGTCAGCATGTTAAGTATCACTGATTCACAGATAGTGCTTCAATTTTTTGCAGTCTGACATATTCTTACTTCATTTATGCTTAATAAGTTTCAGGTTGTGAGATGAAAATGAATTAGCGGGATGATGAAAACATTGTCCATTTCCTTGTGGTTACAGTGCATGAGTATCATGTTTGTTGTTTGTCTGCATCTTTCCTTCCTTTCTTCCTTCTTTTCTTATATTAAATTGAATTTATAATGTTTGATACAAGACCTTTCCTATATCTATGTGTGGAATTCTTTCTTCTCAATAAAGTTCTTTTTTTTTTTTTTTTTTTTGATGAAGGGGGATAAATTGTTTGTGTAATTGCTGTGTATGTTTTTCCAATTTTAATAACCATGTGTGCCATCCACATGTAAGTTTATCGGAGAACAGAAGATTGAAATTAGTGGTAGTGCAGAGGGTACTCATGCCTTAGAACTTCCCTTTTAGCATTATTATTATTTTAATAGATATTTCTTTGTTGTGATGATTTGCTGCTGAATGTCTTGAAAGAAGAAGCCAATAGTTGAGCCTATCCTGCTAGAACCTTCCTTAAATACAGCACATTTGCAGCCCACATAGAAAGAACCCAGTAGTCAAATGAATGCCGAAAGCTTGAGATCTTTCCGATAGATGCCTGCAGACACTTTCCAAACTTGTCATTTATCAACTTTATTCTCTTTTTTTCAGCCTTTTATTCAGCCCATCTACCTTCCTCCTTGTGCCATTGGTTTTTGCAGCTCTTCTTCTTGCTCAAGCAAGATGACAACTACATTTACTGCAAAAACACCTTACTTTCTTTGCTATGTGTTTTTTCTTCTTTTCCTTAGCCATCATTGTTCTCCCAGGAGGACCTGCCCAAACTGTGGCTCCATAGAAGTTCCTTATCCTCTGAGCACAAACCCCAACTGTGGTGACCCAAACTATCGTCTTCGCTGTGATCCCTATTCTCAAAAACTTTATTTTGATGCCTTGAATGGGAGTATTTACCTTGTGCTCAGAATCATGGCCTCATTTCAGCGCATGGTTGTGCAACCATCACCATGGGTGTCTGGTACATGTGTTACACAAGACATGCTGGTGAGTGAGGGCCTTATGTTGAACCAGACCCTCCCTTTTAATGTCACTTCATCCAACACAATCTTTCTCTTCAACTGTTCACCAAGGCTCTTTGTCTCTCCTCTCAATTGCACTCCTGCTAGTCTTTGTCACAGATACTTGGAAAGCTCTGGACATGTTGACAAAAATCGCTCACTCCAGTGTGCAAGCAGTCTTGACCCCTGCTGCACCTTTATCGCAGGTGGAATGCCCTCAGCATATAAGATAAGGCTGCACAGTTCAGGCTGTAAAGCTTTCAGAAGCATCATCAATTTGGATTCTAAAAAGCCTGCAAGTCAATGGGACGAGGGACTAGAAATTCAATGGGCTTCTCCACCTGAACCAATTTGTACAACACAGCTTGATTGCTCTGGAGCATCCAAGTGTTTGCCTACTGGCATAAACAGTACCTTACGCTGCCTTTGCAATAGGGGCTACCGCTGGGACCATGCTCGTGGAAGTTGCGAGAGAAAGAAGTATAACAGGAAAGCTAGCCTCAGTTTAAAGGTCTCAATAGCAGTTGTCTCTGTCTCTCTTGCTGCTGTAATGGGCGTAATAATTGTACGCAGGTCCTCCACACGTGCTAACCAAGAAAAGCTTGCAAAAGCAAGAGAAGACATGTTAAAATCAAGCAATGGTGGGAAAACTGGAAGGATGTTTCAGTTGAAAGAGTTAAAGAAAGCGACAAACAATTTCTCTAAAGACAGGGTTTTGGGAAGTGGAGGTTTTGGAGAAGTCTACAAAGGTGAGCTTCAAGATGGAACCGTGGTGGCTATTAAGTCAGCTAAAGTTGGTAATATTAAAAGTACCCATCAAGTACTGAATGAAGTTGAAATACTTTCTCAAGTGAATCACAAGAACTTAGTTAAACTCCTGGGCTGTTGTGTAGAAGGTGAGCTGCCGTTGATGATCTATGAGTACATTTCTAATGGGACACTTCATGACCATTTACATGGCAAGTTTTCCACCTTTCTGGATTGGAAAACAAGGCTCAGAATTGCTGTGCAAACTGCCGAAGCATTGGCCTATTTGCATTCAGGAGCACATACTCCCATTTACCACAGAGATGTCAAGTCGACAAATATATTACTGAATGATGACTTCAATGCTAAAGTTGCTGATTTTGGGCTCTCCAGACTTGCTTGCCCTGGTCTGAGCCATGTGTCAACCTGTGCTCAGGGAACATTAGGGTACTTGGATCCTGAATATTACCGCAACTACCAGTTAACTGATAAAAGTGATGTGTATAGTTTTGGAGTTGTTTTGCTTGAGCTTTTAACTTCCCAGAAAGCCATCGATTTCTCAAGAAATGAAGATGATGTCAATCTAGCCATTTATGTGAGCCAAAAAGCAAGAACTGGTGGAGTTATGGAATTCATAGATCAGCGGCTGCTCGAGAGGCATCCCTCAGGTAATACACTAGCAAAAATAAAACTTTTCTCAGAACTTGCCTTTGCTTGTCTAAGGGAGAGGAGGGTGGATAGGCCAAGCATGAAAGATGTAGTTAAACAACTTGAGAGCATAGTTCAAATAGGAGATCATGAAAAAGTCGAAATTAGTGATGATAGTATATAAATAAGTAATTGGCCATGATGATACTTTATGAAGTAATTAACTATTAAAATGTTGTGCTATGGATGCTTATGATATTTGAATATTCAAGAAGCAAAGTAGAAGTTGTGGAAATGGAAAAAGAAAATGTGGTGGTTGAAATAATGGAAAGAAAGACTCGTAGATCTTCAGTAGCCAATAGTGTAAAAGTAACTTAAAAGTGATTCGAAGAATGGATGTGAGTGGATGGAATTGGGATCAGATTCTTTGTTGAAAAAAAAGTAATGAAATGATCCAAAAGACTAGGAATTTCTGGAATATAAGGTTACTGCCTACTGGAATCTGTTGGAATTCAGAATTTCTAGCAATTTATCTTTTTCTGAAATGGAAAGGCATCTGCAAATTAAAGTATGAATGGGAATTTAGCGTGTCTTCTTTCTATAGGAATTTAGAGATATTGCTCCATTTTCTTCGTCGCTTTTTTCCTCTCTTTCTTCTTGTTTTCTTTTCTGCATTATGTAGTAATCCATGTTTAATTATGTAGTAATCTATGTGTGTTTGAAATTATGTAATGTAATGATGAATATCAACATCAAAGCTGCATTTACTGTGTTTATGGTTACCGCATGTTCTTCCTCCACAAACCTAAGTGGAGTGTCTTTCTTTTTTTTCTTCTTGTTTCTGTTTTTCCCCTAAGCAATTTTTGCAATATTTATTAGCTTTAAAGGTATCAATGGTGGACTTTCATACAATTTTTATGGTATCAAAGCTTTAATCTTTTTGCATTTGTCTGTACATATACATACACACAAATGTCACGATAAAAAGACACTTTTAGAAATGGTGTTAGTCAAAGAAACAGAATAGCAGCATGCTCAATTTCCCGTGGATTTTACCTCAATCTATTAATTGCGAAGTGCAGTGATTTAAATGATGGTTCCCACTAGCGGAAGTAAGTGGACCTTACTACTACATTTATGAAACAAACAATTTTAAATGGAAAACATGAATCCAACACCTAAATCATCCTTATCTTAAAAAAAACACACGCACACACAATTCTTCTATGATGGTTTCCATTATAAGAACAAAGGAAAAAAAAAACTACAATTGGAAAAAATTTAAAGAATTAAAATAATGCAAAGCAGAAGTAATGAGTTATGGATCTAAATTGTTTCATAGCACGTCAGCTGCAGACACCTTACATATACAGCAACAATAATATTAACACCGTCAAAAAGAAAATACAACTCACTGGAAATTTGGTACAAATCAATTGATTATGATATTACTCTGCATATCAGCAAACTGTTACGCTTGGTTGGCACATTTGAACTTGAAACTAGCTATTAGATTTAAATTTCATAAGTAGAAATGTTGTAACAGTGCATATCAGTTGCAGCAGAAAATCAAGTTTACTGGAGAATGGAATGATATCAGCTCCAACGAGCGCTTTTTCTGCAATGCATTTTCTTTCAGTGTCTTGGCTGAATAAGCCAACAGATCATCTGCGGTAACGGTAGCGCTTGAAGTTGAAGTAGACATGCAAAATTCCACGTTCGAATGTGCACTTGAATCCCTTCTTATGAGAGTATTCCCATTCTTTGTTAACAATCCGAAATGCCTGAGATACAATCAAGGTCAAGTTTCAGCAAGAAATTAGAACCACATAATCAAGAGAACTGTCCTTGCAATATCATCAAATATCTATTAAGTGATTAAATACAAAAGAAAATAAGCAGGACACTGTAATCAAGTGAACTTACAATGTCTTCGTAAGGTGGTCCAGCATGGAACCTTATAATGCAAGTCTCATCACTGTTCCCATCTTTCTCAATTGTATAAGTCGGCGCCTTAGTCTTGTCAACAAGGTCTGGGTAGAAGATATTGAATTTATATCCTTGAACAATCTTCGGAGGCGGATTATCATGATCATAATGAGTTTGATTGTACTTGTTCCACTCATATCCAGTGTGAACACGGTTGAAATACTTGGGCTTTCTTGGTCGGTACTTATCATGCCACCAATAGACCTGTGAGTCCAGATTTACTTCAGCCCCAGAGCCAAATAATGCATCACCTTCCTCCATAGCCCCCATAGCTTTCATGGCTTTAATCTCAAAATTATCTTCCGAAGGTGGCGGCTTCGACGCCATGGCTTGAATTCGTCTTTGCTGCTCCTCTAAAACAGCCAGACGTTTCCTTTCTAATATGGCCCTATCTTCTTCAGGATCAATTGCTTCCTCATTTTCATCACCATGCAGCAGTTCAGGTGAAAAGGACCCTGCTTCTGCTGCCTCATAAGTTTCATCCTTCATCACATATTCTGGAGAGAATGTTTCAGCATCTTTCTCAACATGCTCGCTATCCTCCTCGATAGGCATTAAACTACGATCATGTTCCAAAGGCGGCTCAAGGCGTTGCAAATGCTTGCGTAATATCTTAGAGTGAATTTCTTTCAAGCGGGCTTTTGCTTTGTAGATCTGAAGTCTTTTGAGAACAGCCTCCCAGTACTCAACTACCTTTGCTGTACCAGAACTCATTTGTGATTCAATTTGGGACTGCAATTCCTCAAGTTCACTGGAAGTCTTATCTTCCAAGAGATTTCTGACATCCATTTCAATACTAGAGTGCAGACCTCTTTCTTCTGCAAGCAACTCAGCAGGAGGCTCCTCCCCACGCACCCTCGCCCGATCCAATTCATCTTTCTTCTGAGATTCAGCAAGCTCCCAATTACAAACCACTAAAAGTGCCTGTCAAATTGCATTTGTGAAGATACTTCCATGATGACAAAGGGAGAAAGAGGGAAAACCATAACATTATTCAAAATAAACAATGAGAAAAAATAGTACCTCCCAATAATCAATATGTGTTTGAGTTTGCCTATCCATGTCCATATGCAATTTTATGTCATCACGAAGCTCTTCCATTTCCTTTACAGTTAAGCCCTGCAAAATGAATGCCAAATGCAGAGTTGACACTTGTAAGAATGTATTCAACACTCATTTGCTGCAAATTGGCCAATACCAATGTTTATATAATTGCAGAATAATAACATTTCTCATCTTTTTACCAGCTAGAGATCATTCCCCAACTAATGCACCAACAAACCAATATTGCACTCTAGGAAACTAAAAGTCACATTTGAGTGAGGCAACTCTTGTAGTTGTATAAAATGACATTCAGATGTTAGTCTTAACTGATAGGACCATATTCCTTATTCAATGTGCTTCCTATCATATAATATCAGAATTTACATCACCATTGATGTGCTATGACAAAATCGGTAAAGAAGAACCACTAACCTGTATAAAGGAGAAGGGACTATAAATTCAACATTTACCTTAAAAATTAAATATGGCTCATTTATTTCAATGTCCATATCATCTGATGCATTAAGGTGCTTTGACAGGATATCTATGGGCTTAGTTCGACCTTCACGCAATCTGATATGCGATCTAACTTTGCTCTGATCAAAATGGAACTGTAGAAGGAATAGATAATTAACTACTCGAACTTGTCAGAATAAAGAACTAGGATAGTAGCAATGACAATTGAACAAGAGAAGAAAAAAATGAAATGCAGGTAGCAACAAACCTCCTCTTCTTTTTTCTCCCAGTCCTGGAACTCAGCTCTTGCACGCTCTCTTGCAAGGATTGCCTGCAGAAACGAATGCAATCAATAAACCAGAAAACACGCAAACATCAAGCAATTAAGGAGACTACAATATTACTAGAAATTATCTCTGCCAATGTACAAAAATATATATAATTTATCTCACCAATAAAGAATAAAAATAAAAGCCTTGCTTTATCACACACTGTGCTCACCATTTCTTCCTCATGCTGTGCCTTTTCAAGTGCTCTCTCTTCTCTTCTCTTTTTCACTTTTTGAATCTCTGCCTGCACCACAAAAGCAGAACAAATAATTTCAAATCATGACAACTGGATCATCACATCATAAATGATCAAATTTATCAATAAATGCAGAGTCACAAGTGACAACTAGAGTCTAGAAATAAGAAAATGTTTGTACACAAAAGCCTTCACATGTGGTGGAAACAGTCCACTAACTGATGCTAAGTAAAGATGCTGGACTCAACACAACCAGCAGAAGACACTCACAACATACACACACACCCAAACACTACAAATCAACTTCACTAATCCACTAAATGCAGCTGCGCTCCAACCTCACATTAGAAACAATAAGATTAGTTTTGTACGCATGTATGGAAGCACGAATCAGCCACCCTTCATATTCCTATCAATTTGCTGGCATCATCACTCATCTCACGATACAAACATAAAATGAAAACTCAAAAATATCAATCCAACCAATCAAACAATACAACTACATATGAATTTGTTAACAAAAGGTAGCAACGAGAGTGAGTTAGAGAAGCGAACCATCCTCTCTTTCTGCCGTTGCTTCTCAGCTTTAACAGAGAAGTTATCAAGAGGGACGCCACTAGCAACATCGCGCTCAATTTTTTTGCGCCAAACAAATCTACAGCAGCAGCATTAAGTCAGAATTAAACAAGAGGTGAATTTTTTTTTAACAAATTAAATTGAAATTAAATGAAACTTACTGTTCATTAAGATTAGAATCCCCAAAAGGATTTGAATCGTTGGAATACACAGAAGATGACTTCAATTTTTTAGCAACTTTCGTAGCCTAAACAGATGAAAAATTTTAAACAAAATCTGATAAACAATAACAAAAAAAAAAGACAAATTTAATAAGAACAGATTGACAAAAGCAGTTGGATTAAAGAGAAATCACCTTTTTTTGAGCTTTTTTGGCAAGATATTCCTCGATTTCCTCTTCAGTTATGTTCCGGCTACTTCTCCGGTCTTGGTCACGGTGGCTATGACGGTCCTTCTCCCGGCTTCTGGACCGGTCTCTCTCTCGGTACCTACTACTCTCCCTCTCTCGGCGCTTGCTTGAGGAATCCATCATTCCAGGTATCAAACTCTCACTTTCGATTTCTGAACCCTTTTCTTGGGTCGGCCTTTTCAACTTTATAAGTGCTTCTCCGACCGGCAAAAAGAGAGCGTCGCTGAAAGTGTAGACGGTTATCGCTACCACAGTCGCAAAACTTTGCGAGAGGTGAAGAAGACCATGAAAGTGAGCTTTCAAATAATTGGGTTTATTATAGCCCAATGTTCTTTCAACTGTTATTGGGCCTAACACAGAGACCGGCCCATCCATGGAAACTGGGCTGCCTCAGGTAAGCACGGTTGTGCCGTAGAGCGAGCGTTTGTAACTTTAAAGGGTTTTATTTATTTATTATTTTTTAAATATTTTTTAGAAGAATTTAAAAGGTTTTATAAAGTATCAAGTGATTAAATGAAATGGATTGACAAAACAAAGAGTAGGTTGGTTTAAAATTTTATTGAATTTTTGAGTAAATTTTTATCATATCAAAGTTTTTGGACCAGCACGCGTTAGTTCGAATGGTTTATCCATCCTCAAGCGGGGCTAGGCATATTAGAGGTGAGTGGTTCAAATTCCTTTTTCCCCTCCACCACCACCACCCATATAATGTAATAAATGTTCAAAAAAATTTTAGGACCAAAAATATTTTCACACTGAATATGATATGAGAAGACCCTATAATTTTAAGGACAAACCCATTATTTGTTCCCTAAATTTATTGAGTTTTTTACAATTGGTCCATAGTCATATATTTTGAAGAATTGAGTCCCTCAACTTTTATTTTCTTTGATTTTATCTTTTTTGACTGAGATTTCAAAATTCAACATTAGTCTGTCATCCATTGGCCATCTTCAATTGTCCACCTCACCTCGATAACGTAGACTCATTAAGCTATAGATTACGTTGGATATTTAAAGGAAGATATGGGACTCTCAACCTCACTCATAAAAACCTCACTCAACCTCACTCAAAGTATTCTGCTTATCGACGAAATGGAGGGTGGACACGAAGAGGATTATAATGGTGTTCCTGATGTGCAACATGATGTGAAGTATTTTTGTAGTAGTCAGGCTTGGCTGATGGTTTCATGGATAGACAGAAACCCAGGAAGAAGATTCTTTCGTTATCCTGAGAATGAGGTTTGTGCAGTGCAGAAAATGATCCATATTTTATACATTCGTAACTGGCGTGTGCTGAAAATGCTTCGAAATGGTTCTATTTATAGCCAAATAATAATTGAATTTTTAGTGAACTAATTATGCTTCTGTTTAATAATTTTGAAAATAAAATGCTCAAATTTAATTTAGCTGATTGCAATGGTGTCTTTGAAGCATTGGTCGAATATACTAGTTAGTTTGATTTTGACATTATGTGTGTGTTATTTTGTTAAGTTGATTTGTTTGAACATTATGTGTTAGGGCATGTAGTGTAGATTCTGACAGTGGCATGATGAGAAATATGATGACCATATATGTCAAATGCTTATTAATCTGAAGATGCAGAGAAGAGAGTTAAGTGCCAAGGTGTTTCGTTTGAATTGGCTGAATGAAAGATAAAGTGCTACTGACTTTTTGAAGATGGAGGGTGATATAGCATCCATTAAAGAGAGAGTGCGGAATTTATCAGAAGTTGAGAAAATTTTCAAAAAGACAAAGAAAATTAAAGAGCTTTTGCAGGGGCTTCTTGTAATTGTTGTTGTTGTAATAGTGTACTTGATAACAATGGATTAGTAAACACTTGATATATGTAATAGCAGCTTTGTACTGTACCTATTATTAATGCTAATGCTAGCATTAGAAGTTGCACCTGTTAATGTTTGCTTTATAATTTAGTATGTAAATGACATTACAGTTTAATTCATGTAGGAATCAAATTGTTAATTAGTAATATAATATGTTTATGTGTTTATGTGTTAAAAGATTGCATAACTACTATTAGTTCATGTTATATCTCACATTATATTACATGTGATATAGGTCAAATTGAAAAAGGAGTCATATAGAGATGAGAACCACATAATATGAGATTAACTGATATAATTTATATTATAACATCCATAATATCATAATCCAAAATACATCAACAACATAACAGTCCTAAGACTGTTTGCACTACATAATCCTATACCCATCATAAGCAAAATAACACACTACATAATCTGAGTTCACATTGTTAACCATAATTAAAAGATACATAACAGTAAATATAATCCCCAAATATCTTTTTTTTTTCCAAACAAACATTTTAACTATTTCTTCTTGCATGCTCCATAAGCCGGTGTTCCTCTCTGCTTGAAGCTGATTAGGAGTAATGGCAGCTTTTCCCTTTCCATTGGAGGCCCCTCTGTTGAAAGCCTAGCTCAAACAATTCACTTGATCTCTCTGTTTGTTGGGAGATGCTACCAGATGTGGATGACAATTTGGCAACCTCTTCAGTGGGTTAAGACATGCTCTTATAACCCCCATGAATTGGATGTGAAGAGGTTGTACCAGGTTTCATTACAAAGAAAACAAATATAACAATTAAATCCCAATCAAACAAATACACTAGTCATCAATCCCAAGCAAACAAAACTAAATAATGGCAGCGTTTTGTTTCGAATTTCTAAATATACCAGTCAGTCCCAATTAAACAAAATAAAAATTTAAGTACTCATATTTAAAGTTAATGTGCATGTTTCCAAATTAACAAAACATCCTTATTCTTCATTTCTTTTACTCACATTTTTTCATTGAGTAGATGCTTTTCTTGAAACAATAAATGGAGGCTTCTTCAGTTAAGGTTTCCTTAAGTTTACAAAAGCTGACATCTCAGCTCTACTCTTTTTAGCATGCTCCCTGAGTGCCTTTGCACTTGCCTCTTGGTGCTTCTGAAACTCTCTAGCACTTGCTTCTTGGTGCCTTCTAAATTCAAGCTTATCAACACTCATCTGTGGTGTAAATTGATTGTGGCTTCCTTATATGATTGAATTAGTCTGGTTGGAACTATTGGCTATGGAGCTCTTCTGTTTCTTACCAAATTGGTTGTGGAGCTCTTCTGTTACACTTGCTTTTCTATTAGTTCCATGCACATGTTTTGTTCTTTGCCTTCTTGAGGACTCATCACTTGTTTTACTTGAAGCAATATGATGAGTCATTTAAATATGCTTGGTTAAATACACAAATAATTTTATTTTACAATAAAATAAATATGCTTTACTAAAAATTTTACACCTGTTCTGCAATTCTTTGTGGGAAACCTCTTCTATTGTGCCCTTTGGAGTTGCATATAGTGCAAGTCATCAATCTTCCTCTCCGTAACAGTTTGCCTATTTTTGGCTGCTCATCCTTGTCTTTTCTCCTTGCTATCTTTGGCCTGCTAGGCATTTTCCTTACAGGTGGTGGACGAATCACTTCTTTCCCAGCTTTAGTCCATAGGCTTGGACCCTTGATTGGTTAAAAAAAATATTAATAAGCCTTCAGGTATGTTTTTTATTTATACCAGTGGGAGACATATTTTTTAGGTTATTCATTGGTACCATAAATTGCACAGATGGCATGTTGGCAAGGTATGCCAATAAGGTCCCACTCTCTACAAGTATAACTCCCTTGATCTATGTTGACTGTATACCTCTCCTCAGGATCATAGACAAATGTCACCTCATACCCATTATCCCCATTCTAAACCATTTGCCACAGGTGAGATTTTTCTTTATTTTTATCTAGTTTTTCCATTACCCTTGGGAACACACCACTAACCCAATTCCTACAAAACCTTCTCTTTTTAGGTATTCTCTCCATACATTAAATCCTAATATCTTCTAACATAAAAACTATGGGTTTGCATCTAGCTTCAAAAATCCATTTATTAAAGGGCTCTGCAAGGTTATTATAAACAACATCACATTTTAGCTTTGTTTGAAAGTGCACCTTAGTCCAACTCTCCACATGGTACTCAAGCACATCTTCTATAATCCCTTCACCAAGAGAATTCAGCTCCTTTAACTTTGATTTTAACTACTGCAAATACGTGGACTTGGCGTAATCTCAAAAAGCAATCTTCCTCTCCTCACCTTTCCATTTTTTTTTTTACCAAGCTACATATATATTTCGTGCACACATCCTATGCTCAACCTGTGGAAGTATTTCCTTCATTGCACTAAACAATCCCTGAATAAAAACAAAACCCCCCATGTATATGCAATATTATTAAAACTGAAAATTATAAATAAAACTCTACTATATAAAAAATAGAAGTGAACCTTGCACATACTAAAAAATGATAAGTTAGAAATAAGGCATTATTAAAACTGTATATTACCTTTTCCATTTCAAACAGAAAATTGCCTTTTGCATAATTTAAGAAAAAAAAAAGGCACATAATAAAAAAAGCATAATTTCAACTGAAAAAAAAGGCATAAAAAAAGCTTAATTTAAACTGAAAATTACCTATTGCATGTCTAAAATTATTGTGTAATTTTCTCCATCTCCAAGTTCCAAGTCAAATTTAAGGCACTTAAGGAACCAACCCCAGTTTGTCTTGTTCTCAATTGACGCAACACCCCATGCAATAGGGAACATTTGATTGTTTCCATCCCTTCCTATTGCACATAAAAATTGACTTTACATATGCCTTTGAGAAAGCACCCATCGAGGCCAATAATTGGCCTACAACCTTCTTTCCACCCCTTCTTGCATACAGAAAAACAAACAGAGAATCTTTCAAAGACATACTCTTCACTAGCATCATCTTGTGTGACTTCACAAGACATATTGAACCAGGATTGCTACTTGTAATCTCCTCTACATAATTATGAAGTGATGCATACTCATCTCTATAATTTCCAAGCATATCTTTAAGAATTCTATTCTTGATATTCCAAGAAAAACTTATTCCTATCTTCAACTTTAAATCCACCTCAACCATTTTCTTGAAATCCTTTAACTTCATGTGTGGCAAATGAATTAATCTATGCTTATAGAACTTTGCAAGGTACTTGTTGCTTGCCATTCTAATCTTATTCTCCTGGCTGTATTGGTGCTTTGGAAGGTATGTTTTAACTATCCATATATCATCAGTATGCTCTTTGCTGACTAATAGTACCTATGGACAACCTTCCTTACACTTTGCTCTCACTTTAACCTTATCATTTTTCACTTAGTGAATCATCAACCCTTTGAGGATTTCATACTTGGCAATGGCATCTCGTACTTGGTGAACAGATTTGAATATCATCCCTAAGCAAAACACAAGTATTAAAGCATCCTCATCAAACCTGATCTTTGTACTGCTCATTCTTTGTGCTTCCTCATCTTCATAATTGTAATAACTTACAATATCTTAACTGTCATAGTAAACAGAACCTGTCAAGTCATCATGAGCTTGTTTATCTTGCATACCTGTTACTGTATCTTCAACCTCAACATTTTCATTAACAGTAACACCCTTTCCACCAATAGTGTCACAATGCTCAATTTCCTCACTATTTGGGTTTGCAGCATTATGTGAAGTTGTTGTTTGCTTTTTCTTGTGAAAATCTCTCACTTTTTTCCTAGACTCTTATAGCTCATCATCCTTTTCATCAGATAAAAAGTCCAAAATCCACATATAAGTTATTAAAGGTGACATGAGGCGTTTCATTTCCCTCATCTCCACTTCTATTATTCACTTCATCCACATCTTGGTCCAATGCATGAATAGGTATGTCATGCATCACTTCTTCACTTACTTGCACAAAGGGTTGGCTTCCTTTTGTTCTTATCTTTATCACCTACATGAGCAATGTAAAACTCTACTATGTCCCTATTTTCACTTTACTGCATATGTCCATTACCCCAACATCAGAATCAACAACAACAAACCCACCTTCATCCTTTGGTTTATAGTATAAAGCAACTATCTTATCATACCCCACGTCCTCCTTTATATATGCTATTAAAGCTAGATAAAAGATAAAATCTACATCTAGGGTTTCCCCCACCAGCTTGACCTTACCACCTACATATGTAATTCCTTTTCGATTGATAAATTTACCCCCATAATGTACCAATAATGACACAAGTACTGTTGACATTTCTACCTGTAGACAATATTCCAGACCGAAATAAAGCTATAATTTCACTTTCCAAAAAATGAAATAAAAAATGATAGCAACACATGCACATTACTAAAATATTCAACACTTTGTGGGAAACACACAAAACTCATAATATATAATTCCTCTTGCACAAACAACAACCAAATATTCAGGGACCACAATGCATTACTGCTCTATGATAAGCACAACACAATAAGACCATGATTCAGCCAAAAAAATTACTAACCTCTTAGTTTTTTCTCCAGATAAAGCCAAATTGGGGAGCAAGGATTCCAATTTCTGCTCTATTCGACCCCACAGATAGAGGTTGCTATCGATCTCGACCCCACCTCTTTCCTAAAACCCTAACTTTATCTTTCTCACAGCAGACAACCTGCTAGATTCACCACAAACTTGAAAAAAAAAAAGATAAAATCAAAGAAAAATAAAAGTTGAGGAACTCAATTCTTCAAAATAGATGACGATAGACCAATTATGGAAAACCCGATAAGTTCAGGGACCAAATAATGGATTTGTCCTAATTTTAATAATAATAATAATAATAAAACTCTCAAAAGTAACTTCAGATTGTGGCTTTGATGCCACAACCTCAGCTTTTGAAAATGTTCTTTATCCTCCAAACAGTTGGAATGGAACTGATCAGCCCTGGGATGGGAAGCTCTCTTGCTAAGATTGTTTAATTCTTGTTTGGCGTTGTGCCATTTGAAAAGCCCTTTACTATCCTCTACAAATTATGCAAAGTTCTTTTTTTTTTCATATCAATTTCCGTTTGCAATTCTTTTATTACTACTACTACTACAATCTTTAGAATTAAAAAGTTTGAAAGTTTGATTTTGGATTTGTGATCCCATAAGTTCAACAAAAGTATAGAAAATTGTTGTGCAACAGGAATTAGATGGAACAAACAACCCTAATCAACACTGGTTGTGTTTGGTTTCAACTGTTCAAATAGTGGATAGAAAGAATCCTTGCTTCTCTTTTCCATATAAACCAACAAACAGTAAAATAAAATCACTGATTTCAAGTATTGAAAGATGTCCGAAAAGAGGTCAAGTATCAAAAGATGTTGTCAAGTATCAAAAATTCTGCTCTCGAGGAGCCAACAAATGCCGAACCATAATAATCTGTATTCTCTAAATTCTTATCTATTCACTAAATTCTTACTTAGCCCTTGTGCTATTTCAATTGACTGCGACCTCAGCAGATAGGTAACTAGGATGAAGGGTGTCTTGACCAGATACTTTTGTCTTAGATATCTTGAGCACCTGCACAGCTTCCTCAACCTTTGCAGCCAAAGACTCTGGGGATTCCAACAATAGAAGCAGTTCTGAATTGTCCATCTCCAGAAGCATTCCCGTAATCTTCGCGACAAGATCAGGCTGCAGATCAAGGCATATACATATAGTGAATCCAGGAGCAAATACAAATTACATGGATATGCATTGACAACAAGGGTTTCCTTGTGTTTTCATTGAACTCCAAAGAGCATAAGTGGATTGCACTATATGTATACATACATACATACATACATACATATATATATATATATATGTACATAAATACATACATACATACATATAAAACATGTAATTTAATCATAAGAGGGACCTAGCTTAGCTCCATTCGCTAATAAATTTTCTACCTTGTGTTTCTGAACGAGAGGGTAAAGCTGCTCCCCTAGGATCTGTTTTTGCTCATCAGGAGAAGCTGCTGCAAGCATGCTACTCAACGCCTCTGATCCTTGAGATGTAGGACCAGTGGGATTGGATACAGCAGATGAGGCTCCAGATCCTTTGCTCACTTCACGTGTCCGACCATTTGGTACATGCTTGGCCTGCCCAGCCCGCTGCAGACAATAGCTCACACTGATTAAAATTTATAATGCACTACTTGCAGATGCATATTTCTTAATCTCAGTTTTTCCTGTTTATATAAAAACATTTGTCATAACATGCAACCATTTTATACACAGAATGTATGTGCCAAAAAACCATTGGCACTTTCGTTTTTCAAGGTTAGCAAATGTGATAATCATTTACATCAGTTAAGGTTTTAAGTTATCGTCTCACTTTGTCGTGTAAGGTTTTCTTTCATGCATACATCATTAGAGTAGAAAGGCATAAATTAATGAAGGTATAGAAAAAATAAATTGTCAGGTGCATATAGCAGTGGACAGCATTATACTATCTAACAATGCTAACACAAAACTTCAATAATGGAAAAGAAAAGGCAAAAAAAAAAAAAAACAGTGAGACCTGGTTGCTTGGATCTTTTGATGAAGTTAGTGGTGGGGTGGGCTGTTGAACATAGGAGACAGAGTGACCGCCGCCTTGAGAAAAAACATACCCATTCATCCTCCCTCTGCTCTGCTTATGTTGTCTTTGACTATTGGGCATCTGCAAGAAACGTTAATGAGCACCAAGTAAGGTCAATAGTGCTCAACACAAAATACAATTTTACACCACTGAATAACTTGTTTATGGTTCCATAGCAACAATTAAATTAGGGAAAAATGACAGTGCAGTGCTAATAGTAGATGAGACAAAGCTAAATTGAATAGAATAACAGCACAAATACTTACAGTTGGCATTTGTGATGGTTGAAAGGCGGGTGGCCTACTTGGGGGTGCAAACCTATTACCCCTCCATCCTGGCTGCATACCAAAAGGCTGGTACATCAGCCCAGGCCGTGGAGTTACTTGTGAAACAACGCCAGGAGGAGTATAGTAAAGGGGATGATATCCACCAGGAATGACAGCAGTAGAGGGTCCAGCTAATTCAGCCATCCGGTGAGCATACTGCAGCTGAAGTTGTGCTTGTCTGTCCTCCTTCCTTTGAGCAACAGCCACATATAATGGCTTGCGATGAAACATGTATCCTGTTGAACACAAACAAGAGGGAAAATAAGCAACTCCAAAAAGAGAGCTCAGTAATCTTAAAGCATAAATAGTGCTGCAAATGAACAAGCATGGGTGCAATGTGAACCTTAGTAGCAATATTGCCAAAGTTTCTGATTCTAGTTTAATATTTTCAAAATATCTGTATTCGTTAACAAGCCATTGAGTTAGAACTAATTTCCTACATCAGCATACAAAGCAAATAGGAAACAACAATAATTGCTCAACTGATTTGCCTTCTCACTTTCATGGTAGGAATACTTCTCGCACCAAAACACAATTTGCATGCCATTACCACACATGTCAGAAGAACTCATTTAAAAATAAATAAATCTGGTTGTAATTATTTTAAAAAATCCAAAAAAAAAAGTGTCCTTACTAACAGTTGCTTTAATGGTAAAACTTAAATCAATAGAAATAAATGTCAACTTGAAATAAAAATGCCGCATACATTTGTGTATGTGCTTGTGCAGATAATTATGCATGAACAGGACTTCAACATACAAAAATTGGAGTTGTTATAAAAAAAGACCAGCAAGCCTTTCATCATTTATATATATAAGCTTCAGAAGTTACCATGAAAGGTGTTCACAGCTTTACTGGCCTCCTCAGAGCTGGAGAAGCACACAAATCCAAATCCCTTATTTCTTCCTTTATCATCTTTCATAAGCCTTGCAGATGTAATTGTGCCACATTGGCTGAAGTGTTCTGTAAGCTCTTCTTCAGTGACATCATCATCAATGTTTTTCACATATACATTCGAGCCCTGCAATTCAAGCATCCTTATTATTTATTCATGGAAAGGAAAAGAAAAAACAGTTACAGAGGAAGAGGGACAACCTTTGTCATACATCTTCACTGCAGCCTCTATGGTCTTTGTTTTAGTATTGTTTCTAATAGAGTTATTTAGTGGTCAAGAGAGTTTTGAATGGGCAGCTCTGGCAATACTGGTTTTAGATTTTTATAACGCAATCACTAAGTTATTGAAGAATTTATGTAGCTCCAAGACCAAAAAAAAGTACAGGTTTGTTAAAAAGATCTTGTTTGACTCCTTTATGGCTCTATCTTTCATCCTCTCTTCTAAATCTTGTAACATTCATTCTGATTATTTCCTTCCAGCTGCCGTCCAAAACCAATCACTACTTAACTCAGACACAGACTTCTTATATATTCCTAGCCTAAAAAATTAAAATGTGATGCTTTAAATTAACAATTTGCATATGGCTGATGTCCTCTGTTGGAGCTTTTAGACATAACAATCATATTAGATCACTTCCAAAGCTGACTTTTACAGCTTAGCTATATGCAACACTACAGCAATAATTGTTTGATTAGTCTTTAGTAATATGCCACAACCTGAAATGCACATTGAAATGCTATAAGCCTACCTTGAATTTCATGATCTGCTCCTTCCGTTTCTCCTCAAACTGTCGGCGCAAAATTTCTTCACGTTCTGCTTTCTTTTGTGCTCTTCCTACGTAAAGAACCTTTGAACCTGCTCAAACAAACACAATGAGACATAGGAAGAATAAAATTTAAAAAAAAAGTAAAAAAAAAAATCATACAGAAAAAAGTATGTGCTACTCTACGTCATAGAAAAGGCTTTTAAATTTTTTTTAAAAGAAAATGTATGCATGCCATTCTCAATTAAGGTCATGAAGAATGCAATATACCAAGTTCTATTCCATTCAATCTTTCCATTGCCCATCTAGCATCATCTGGGTTATCAAAATTGATAAAGCCAAATCCTCTTGAGGTCCCATCTTCATTCCTAGCAATCACTAGGCTAACAATTTTCCCAAATTCAGAGAATTTCTGCTGCAGAAGCTCCTCTGTGATACCAGGATCCAAATTTTTGACATACAAATTGGTATATTTAGCATCAGGGCTTGGCAAAACCCGGTCACTCTTTCTAACAAACTTTCCAACATATCTGCAACACGAACTCAAGTCAAGATTAAAGTAATAGGAATAAATCATAGGAACGAACACACAGAAAAGAGCAGCACTTGCATCTGCTTATCACCAACAATGGCACCATTTAGCTTCTCAATAGCAGAATTTGCAGAATCCTCTGACTCAAATTGAACAAAGCCATGGCCTTTACTCTTCCCATCCTCAAATGTGGCAACTTTGCAAGATACAATAGTCCCAAATTTGCCAAATAAATCATGAAGCCTCACATTATCAACCGAATCGCTCAAATTCTGTCATAGAGAATGAAAATTCAAGTCACATTGAAAACCAAACTAAACAAAAGAAGAAATCTAGGAGCAGCAGCTAAATTCCATGTATCTTCTGTAAAGCCAAAAAAAAAAAAAAAGATACCTTAACATATAAATTTCCTATTCCACTTCTTCTTGCATCAGGATCACGGTGGGACCAAGTGACCCTCATCAACTTCCCATTCAAGGGAGTATGATTCTTTGTCTCAATAGCTCGAATAGCTAAACAAGTCAAAAAAAGTAGTGACTAAAGAATTGACTGGAACACATTTCAAACAAGTTTTTTTACGGAAAAAAAAAAAAAAACACATATAGCATGAAACTTTCTCCTCTTGACAATGCTGTTCAAAAAACTTAATCACAGTGCCCTACACCACATCACCATGTTCAAACTTAAACTTGATGTTTCCTCCTATTTTGGTAGCAAACACAGAGCAAACAATAGAGAAGACACCAATAGGAACCAAAAATCACATGATACAAATCTTCATGCTTCCTGGAGGTAAATCTTTGTAAAAAAGAAAACGGAAATTACTACACACCAGCGAAATCTGAACTCGTAAATACAATATTTACTACATCGAACAACCCGAATAATTAAACATCAGGTAAAGGTAAACCTGAACAACGGACAGTGTACACTGTACAGTGACAAAAAGCATTGATAAAAAAACAAATAGAACAGCAACACTATATGTGATTCTAATTTTTCAATTCAACGTAGTAAATGGTCCTTTTCTTCAATTTCAAGCAGCCAGACAGAGAGATCATACAGAGTGAGAGAATACAATCTCAGAGACAAATTTTACAAATTCATAATTAAAAATAAATTCATCACTGGATTTCTTCTTCTTCTTCTGAAAAAAAAATTCAAGAAAAATAAAAATAAATCAAATAAATAATCACAAATTAAAAAAAAAACAGCAAAATCCATTAACACCTAAAAGCATGCATTCAACACAATTCCTCAACCTACATTTCAGAAATTACAATCAAACAAACAGAAATTTCAAAATAAATAAATAAATCCGCATTGATTCTATAAAAAGAAAAAATATTAAAATATTAATATTACCGTCCTGAGGAGAGAGGAAGTTGACGTAACCATAACAAAGAGACCTTCCAGTGGAGGAGTCTTTACAAACACGAACAGACGCAAGACTTTTAAACTCAGAGAACGCATCAAACAGCTGACCATCACTCACGTCATGGTGTAAGTCACCGACGTAAAGAGACGCCGGAGCTGTAATCGCAGCCTGTATCGTCGATGGAACCACCGCCATTTGTCAAAATAAAATCAAATAAAAAACAACCTGTTCTCTTCTCCGATTTCAACAAGAAAATGCAGTTACGCAATAAGAACCGAAAAAACAAAGAATATAACAGAGAGTGAATTGAATCTGTGTGTGTAGATTGCGATAATGGCGTTTCTGTTACGGTTTTTGTTTGGTTGTGAAAAGAGCAGAGAAGAGGAGAAGGGAAGGCGAAGATTTGGAGCAGTGTGGCGTTTGGAGATTTTGCATGGACGCAGGAAGTTGGGCCGTTTTCTGCTACCAGAGATGCGTTTAGTGTTGGTGAAAAATACCACGCGCACCAGGTAGCGCGTTTCAATACTTGCCAGTTGGCAAGAATAAATGCAAAGTCACCTTTTAAGCTATTTTTTTAAAAAAAATATTATAAAAGGAAGTTTATCATTATAAATGGAAAATAAATGTAATAGTTACATGTAAAATATTGGGATTAGGCAGTTCATCCAATTTAAGTTGTTGTCATGCTAAATTAATTGTTAAAATTTTTTATTATTTTTATAATTTTATTCTAATTGAATTGGATTAATAGGAATTTTGAATATAGATGATTTGTGTTTAAAAAATACTTTATTATAAAAAAATTGATGTTTTTTCTATTATAAATAGTCAATTTAAGTATAAAATATTCATCAACCAAAAAAGAAAATATGAAACATTTATATTATTTATAACAGTGGAAAGATTTATAATATAAATATTATTTAAAAATTATATTTATATTATTTATATTTTAAAAATTATATTTATATTATTTATATTTTAAAAATTTTATCTAATTATAAATTCATTTTTTGGTCAAAAAATAAGTTTTGATTTTATTATTCCATAATGAGTAATATTTTATGACAATAAATGTATTGAATTTGAGAAAAAAAATCCATTATTTTTTTCATTTATGCAAATACATCTTGATGATGTGTAAATGCTAATTATGAACAAAAGCAAATAAAGAATGTTGTGACACCACACTCACCGTATAGCAAAGGCAAATTCCATTGTAAGAGAAAAGAAACATTCGTAAAATTGAGTTGTTTAATGACAATTTTTTCTTTTAAAGTATGTATAGATTTTTACGTTTTTCAAGTAAAAAAGTAAAAAATAAAAAAGGAAACCAGCTGGCATTCCTTAAGCCGGTAAAACGTTAAAAAACAGAAATGGAAAGTTTTGACGCGCGTGAAGAAGCGAAACACGTGTGAAAAATGCGGGGGCCACACGATAAAGAAAAAGACTGCTTCAAAAGCATTTCTTGCTAAACTTGTGTTAACAGTGTTTATAGGCAGCTTGCTTAGCCAGACCTCAGCCGAAGCGCTCGCCTTATTTCACGGACACGTGTCGTTTCCTCTACCAATATTTTTGTGCGCTCATCTCTCTCTGCTCTGGTTTTCTTTCTTTCTTTCTTTCTTTTTTTTTTTAAATTAATTGATTTATCTCAAAAATCTTTTCAATATAACAAGGTAACAGATTGCTCACGTTTATTTTGCCCCCACATTTTTAGTCCAATAAAAAAAAAAATTCTAAACTATCGGTACCATTTGATAAAAAAAAAAAAACTATCGGTATCATTAATTCGATTCAATTTATAGTTCGAAAAAAAAATCAATTCAATTTGCACATATTAGAAAAACTGCTACGGTTAGATTCTGTTACTTGAAATTTTTATATCTAAAATTTAGTATATTTTAAATTTCAAATTTCAAATTGAGCATATAAAAAAAACATAGACAAGTGAATTCCTGAAAATTTATTAAATATATCATTATCAACAAATATACCTGTATTGTCATTTAATTGTTGGATGAGCCACAAAAAAAAGTTATATATATTATATGTTGAGCATTAAAGTCATTAAGTCAAAAATTTGACAAATGTCGTATTAATGTGTCAAACTATTAAAAATTTTAATTTTTATTAAAAATAAAATATTTGCCTTAGTTATTTAGTATTATTTTTTTTAATTAAAACACTATTGTACATATTTTAATACTACTTAAATTCTAAAAATATTTATATATTACGTATATTTCTCCCTTAAATCACTCAATTTATTTTTTTTCAAATCATTAAAAATTTTTAAAAATTATAGTAGTTAATATTATTTTTTTTAACAAAAACACTAAACACACTTCAACACCAATATAATAATTCTAAAAATAAATTTTATTATAACTAAAAAAATTATGACAATAAAAATTAATGAAAATAAAATTAATGTGATATATTTTATATTTAATTTATTTAGTTATTATTTCATTTAAATTATTTATTTAATCATTTTAGTTCATAGTCTACACATTACACGAATTCACGACTAGTTATATGTAACTCTCCACCCGTCTCAAAATAATAACACTAGTTTAGTTTTAACACATTATTATTAATATGGTCAAATTATAATTTTTTTTTTCTAATACACCCTTCAACTAATATGAGATAAAAAGAAAAAAATTAAGCATTAAACACCAAATAGTCAGATAACAGTTCTCATAAATAGTTCAAGTGGTAAAAAATGTAAATATTCATATGTGGAAAACATCGTTCAAATTTTCGTTCCCCTTCTGACATGAGGCATTAATAAGGTAACCAAACGAAATTTAGAAGCAGACATGGCTGCGTGAATTTTCTTTTGTGGCTGTATTGAAACACATAGCTCTATGTGTTTTTTGATATGGCCATACCTGATTGGTGTTTTGGTCATATGATTATGCATGTTTTCGGACATGGTCATGTTTGAGAATAAATTCTTAAGTATCAGATGCACACAGCCATGCGTCTATGTACACATCATCGTGCGTCCTGATCATTTTATTTTTTTTATTACTCGGATTTTCTTTATTTTGGTTATTTTGGTATATTAGTTTAACTCCTATTATACCCATATTATACTTAGGATATAAATAATGTTTTAGAATTTGTTTAAGATATCTATTCATTCTAATTAATCAAAATTAAAGCTTTTGCTTTATTTATTCTCTAGAATGAGAATTAGTCCCTGAATTGAATCTTATTTCTTCGAATCTCTGAATTGAGATTTTTTTTTTTCAATAATCAATCGTGTGTTGATTATTTCACGCTACATATTGCGTCACATTCTCTCCCTTATTGTGGTAAGAAACTAACTACTTCAACTAGCTTAAAAAAAAGTCAAAATGACAAACTTTCTTTAAGATACTAATAAATCATAGGTTTTATTTCAGATTATCACATAAGTAATATTAAAATTACTTTATTTACCCACGAAAAAAAAAGTAAAGAATTAGATTAATTTGCATTGTAGGGCCAGTAAAACCTATCCAGCTTTCAGTGCAAGAGCCCCCAGAAAAAGTAGGCCACGGAAAATGTGCTTTTTTTGTTGGATTTAGAATGAATAGGACCACATGCATAAAAATGGTAGTCTCTAAATCTAAAAATCAGCATTTGCACTTCAGTTTTATCAGCCATATGATCACAATCAAGAATTCAAATAACGGCAACAGTGACGGATGCAATCGCGGTTGCGTGTAACGGTAACGAACCTATCACGGTGATAAATACCGTGACAACTTGCTGAGCCGAAAAATTCTTTTAAAAAATTGTGAAATGTTTGAAATTAATATATTTTTAAAGATGTTCATGAAAAAAATAAACATACTACAGTTTAATAAACATAACTGCAATAAAAGAAACATTAGTTATATTGTCTCACATAATAATTATACATATATTACTATAAATCTATTAACTAAATACATTATATCACATCATAATTATACATACAATACCATGAAGATCATAAAAGGTACAAAATAAAAGAACATTGAAATGATAACATATATAAAATAATATTAATGCCAAAAGGAGTGCCTATGAGGTATGAGTCAAATTAGTCTATGATATAATGCTCAATTCCAATGTACATGATGCATCATCACAAACACCCCCTTTGATCTCTACAATATGCTAACTTCCATGATCAATATTCATACACCAATTTTTACACAATTCATTTGTACAAAGGCTGAAAAGCAATGAAAACATGGAAGCAAACCTTTCGCGAATTTCATTTGCGCTTATGTATTACAATCATTGCAATGAAACTAAAAGCTAAATGAAAAGGCTCACAGATATGAACACTTGGCAGGTGATCTAATAAGTAACCAAGAAGCGGAAAAATGAGAATATATTGACACCGTCCTTTCTATATCTCTAGCTATCCCAAAAGTTGTCACTGCAGAAGATTTTTGTTTTCTCCCAGGAGACTATGCTTGTTCTGATTAACAGCAATTTAAATGATACAATACCACCTGACCAATACACCATTTACAATTCTGGAAATGCTCAAGACAGGATCCTTTACAAGAAAAATACCGAAACTTTCCATTTGAAGAATATAGGATGCCCCAATCACCCACAATCGGAACTAGGGAAGAATTATATAACAGAGAGACAGCTACCACTGTAATCTAAAGAACGCACATGCCTTGCCAGCTGCTATAAATAAAAGCTGGCTAAGCTAATCCCAACAGGGCAAAGAATTAAACTGCAAACCTGAGGTTTAAGTTACAAAAATTGGAAATTCACCAGTGCTAATATGTGCATTAGGAGAGCTATTCCACTCAGAGGTAGCAGCTTTAAGAGCATGTCTCTTGATGAGCTGCTCACACTCCGGCTCAGCTGTCCTGCATTAACAAAGTCTTTGCTCGAAGTTACAGAGACATTCACAGATGAAGAACCTGCCAGATAAAAAACAAGGATTAGGATTGACAGTTAAATTTTAACTGGCCATACTCCCATGTACCACAGAGTAAAAAAGATGTACTTACAGTCATAATTAGCCCATCCGATCCTTTGATGAGCCAGATCATATACAAAAATTTTATCTTTTAGAACAAGATCTGCAAATTGAAGAAACAGACTAGATGATTAGACTCAAAATGTTTCAGAAGGTACAAGGAAAGGCATTTTGAAAACTAGATGTTTTTCCCTGCAATTAAATGCAGAAAGTCTATGAGCCTCTTCAGATATAATTCAACTGCAGAAAAAAAAAATAGGAATCTAAACAAATGCACTCCTATGCAAGACTGAAAAATCAAACGAAAGGAGGAAGACCCAAAAAGTAACAAAGACAAGGCGCACACTAGACAACAGTGAATTGCTGATTCAAAATGACTAATATGGGGTGGATGCCCATTGCTCTTCCTCCAATCATGTTTGTTGCACATTTCTCATATAAAGAAAGCCAGGTCCAGTGTCTAACCTCCCAAAATTGTTATTCCTCCTTGAGCCCTCTGAAAACCAATACACCATAATGCAGTACCAGCCTGCTACAAGAAGATTAAGATCAATCACATGTTATGCAAATGTATTGCTGTAACATTTTGAAGCCAGCTTACACAGTTAGAAATGTAACATAAATAGTTAAAAGCCAACTTACATAGTTAGAAATATACATAAGATACTCTTCTGGTTTTAACAACATAGTAGCACCACCAGCAAAGTTTAAACTGACTGGTGGAAATATTTCAGCTAGACTGCACATGAAACAGACAATTTCTCTTTAGTTCTAATGGGATCCAAAGAGTCTCAAGACCACCAAACCTTTTTCTATTCTGAGCATAACTATGAAAATTACTTCCCTTTCCAAAATAATAAAAGAAGAGAGATAGAAAAATGAACCTATTGGATACCATATAACACTGGTTTTCTTTATATATTGTGGGAGTTGCAAGTTGTGAGACTGCAGCAGTTATCTGCACATGCAATAAACAAATCATCTTCGCATTCACAGCAAAGTAATAAAAGTTTATCCACTATTAATCTAACTAAGCGGGCTACTTGGCAAATTGCAGCCAGCCCTTTGAAATAACCTAACTAAGAGGGCTCACAACTGTCCTCACTCTCCCCAAAAATAATGTCATGACCAAACTGAGAGACAATGAGAGTTTCAGAAAAGATGTACTATTTCAGTGAAAGATCCGAATGCTTCTACCACAGTAATTTCAAATATAGAGAAAGTGAACCACTGGTCAAAATAAAATATGGAAGAAGCCTGGTTAAAACCTATGATTTCTCAATCCTTGAACCTAAGCAATAGTAACTATAGAATTTTAGCACTATCACTATGGCATTGAGTACCTTAAGTTCATAGAATGAACGAAGGGTTTGATGGTTCACCAAATGATGATTTAAATGGCATTAATCTAGTCTTCCTAGCTCTAGCTTCTCAACTGAGATGTGAAAATGAGTCCTATTTCCTCAAGTCACTATCCGCTAATTCTTAGTGTCCCTAATAGCATTCCTCACGAGGGGAAAAATGGATCCAATTGTGCAAGTGCTTTAATTTAAAAAAAACATGAACTGCAAATTACTTACAGCGCTAACAAAAGGATTGTAAGCTTCTTCAACAAGGTATGCCAAGGTTGTTCCAGTGTCAATTATAGTTCCTCTATTATTTGAAGTTGCAAATGCTGCTGGATCAATTGGTAACAGTTGTCCACTGACAGCAATGCTCTGGAGAATTAAGTTGTAATGAGGCCTGAAAATTTTAAGCAGTCAAACTGACTAGAAATTCACTATTCACAAAACCAAATGAAACTGAAAAATTGCACGATAATATAGAATATATGCTGTAAAAATAGTTCCTCCTAAAAAATGAACATCAGGCATGAATAATTTATATGTGCAAGCACATTTGAAGTAAAAATCCAACAACTCCTAGTTCCTAAGCTTTATGAGAGGATGGATTCCCTCATAAACTAGAGAAGGTACAACAAAATATAAAGCCCCACTTTGGCACCCAACTAATTCCTTGATTTGGGTCTTGAAAATGTCTCCATGACCACAACCAGTTTGTGGGATATCAGTAAAGAGACTATTCCGGATCCTGATATAATGCATCCTAACTAAGAGTAAATATATAATAAAAGAGCAATGATGTAGCAACATGAGTTTCCAATTAAACTAAGCCTTGATCCCAAAGGACCCAAAATATTTGAGAAAATTCAGCAAATAATCCGCTTTCACCAAGGTCCCTTTGCACTTTTAAAGAAGCTAAAGGCTAGTCCAGTAAGGCAAAATGAGATGACCCAGTGAAGCCCTTAGGGTGCCAAAGAGAGTACGTAGTTTAACTGCACCTTGTTCCTATTAGGACAATATTTGCATGAACAAGAAACTTCTTAGGCAGTGAAGGCTATATAGAGCGGTTAGTCGTTAGGATGCTCTCAAGTTCAAATCTTGCTAATGGCATAAGAAGAAAACACGTATAAGAATGAAATGCATTACTGTGTACAAAATAATATGAGAATTGAATGTTTCACAAATTAAGGTCACAGTTTTACAGCAACAAAGGCTGCTGTGACAAGTAAATGGCTTCGAGGAAAAGTGACATACTGTGATGGCACAAGAGGACTATAAACTATGCCTGGCTCCAAAATCTCACCAAGAACCAATATGCCACCACCAGCACCCTCTCCTTTCAAGCAATGTGAGAACACTCGAGGTGTTATTCCATGGGATGACAATTGTGATATGACGGAGAGATCACCTTGGCCAAATCCAAATATCCCATCAACTGCTTTATCTGTCTTAGTCAAGTCCCCAGACTGGTAGGTGCTACATCTGTTTCCAACACCACCATCTAGGACAATAAGCTTCATTAACCAAAAAACAAATAAAAAAAAACAAGAAACAGGTAAGGCGAAAGCAAAAGCAGCAAAAAAAAAAAATCCCAATTCACTTTGTCCCATGGAGCATTCGCAGTTAGCAGTGCATCTTTTTCTCCATTGTCGGAGAGCCCAACAACAATGATGCTACTGGATAACAAGCACATCATCCTTAAAGCAATAGTGTGGTCATCTAAATGCTGAATTGATAATGATACTTTTCTTATATTATGATGCCCATTACCATTACTGCAACTAATCCTGCTAATTTCATATTCTACATTATTGAAGGAGAAATAGTGAAATAAGTACATTCATCTTTAACTCTTACCCCCATCTCTTTTCTTACCCATAATAATCTTATTAATCCCCTTTACCTTCAGGTTTCTCATTATTGTACAAGTTAGAAAAAGCTTACCCAAATATAATGGCAGCTGAAGAGTTAGCAATCAAGGACTCCCCCATAACAGCATCAAAATAAAATGTATCTGCTACATAAAAACCCGATGTACCGCTTCCATCTCCATATTGGAATGAGTAACTACACTGATTACTCTGAGGAGGACATTGAGTTGCTGTTGTTTGAAATTGTGATGTACAAGTAGGGTGTGAACATGGGATTAGCCCAGCAGTCGATGAGCTAGTGGTATCAAAGTAATTGAGCTGAATCTGCCAAGCACAGTATAAGCATGAAGTTGAACTTCAGTTTTTCGCTCTACAAATATTCATCAAGAACAAGGGCTAATAACAAGGTAAAGAAATAGGATTTACTCCAAGGCCACTGGTTTTTGGGCAATTACTACATGAACTGGAGGTAACCCACAAGACATCACTTCCTGTATCAATCTGCACATTGAACTCTCTTGGAGGAGTGCCTAGTCTCACTCTTGTGAAATAGAGTCTAAAAAAAAATCAAAATTGAAGAATACAGTCAATGCCTATAATTATGTTCCAAAACACAAATAATCAATCTCATCCTAATGAGAGTGTGAAACACCATAAAAACTGAAGGGAAACCAAGACAGGTATATTACAAGGGCGTCGAAGATCCATTGATCCTGATTGACAAATTGTACCCAAAGAAAGAACAGCAAAAACAAAATTAGTCAATGATAATTTAAGCATACATTATAAACAATAACAAAACCAAGCATTTCACATATGACTAAATTCAAAGTCTAAAATCAATCTCAAAGACCAACTTTCAATGGCATAAACAAACAGAAAAGAAGATCAAAGAATCCATCTTTGCTTACACAAGATAACAACGACCAAAATACCATTTCCTTTATCCTCATTTTTCATCTACTTTTGATTATACATGCACAAAATTACAACTTTTTGTTGGAATAAATCATATGTAACTAATTCATTTCAATTGAATTCTAGAAAATCTTGTCCTTTATTTTGCATGACTTTATTTCTTTCAAAATGCCTTGTTTCTTTATGCTGGAAGAACTGAATTCTAGCATCTATGGACTTCCGAAACACAAGAATTGGCTAACTAAAATTCAGTTGTCTTGAACTGCTGAAATTTCAGATTTTCTAAACACACTAAAAGAGAAAGAACTGTTCCCTTGTGGCGATTAACCCACATGAACATGTACCAACAGCAAAAGAAAAAAAAATCTTTCGGCAAAATTTACAATTTCTTAAGAAACCCATTAATGCAAATTCATGAAATAAAAGAAAAAGAGCAAAAACAAGCAAGCATTGCGTAGCAAGAACCATAGAAGACAATTAAACAATCCAGTGAAAAACAAAACAAAGCAAAACCCATCAATGCAAACAATTAAAGAAAGGTAGAAAAAAGATTCAAAAAGAAGGAAATTTTATCAAATGAAACAAAAATTTACCCAACAAGATAAGGATCAGAACTGCCTTGAACTGAGAAGTCAACAACACCACCAACAAAACCTTGCAAAAGACGAGCATGCCTGAGATGGTCATGAGCTTTAAGTTGATCAAGCTCAAAAGAATGGTTCAAAGGAAAAGCCCTTTCAAGAGAAAGAAGAGTAGAACAGGAAACAAAAGACACAGACACAGGAAACAATAGAATCAAGAATTGCAAGAAATATTGCATTTTTTTTAAATCCCCTCCTTTTTTCTTTAACTTTCTTGAAGAGGGTAAGTTCTGTTTTTAAAGAAAGAGATCGTGGTGATGATGGTAATGGTAGCGTTGGTGGTGGAGGTGGTGATTCTTCCTTTTATGCATTGAGAAACAGCAGCAGCAGGAAAAAGCGAGGAAGAGAGAGACAAAGGGACAAGACAGTGTGGTGGTGTGTGATTAAGCAAAGAGAAGATTCAAATTTGATTAAGCTAAACTATTTTGCTTAATCTTTATTTAAATAATCTGTGAGTGATGGCGCTTTTTGTAAAGAAGGATGGCTTCATAGTGGGAAAATATTTCACACTAAGAAAATACCTTGTCTTTTCTTTTTCTTTATTTTATATTTGAAAGGCCTAATACAGTCAATGAGTGAGTCAGCTCTGTAATGTAAACTTCCGCTAAATTTCTGTAAAATTGTATGACATTTTACATTCGAATTCTCATTATATTAAATTCACTCGAATCAGTCAACAATATAAAAAAAACTAATATAATAAAAATTTACATTTCCTTTTCTTTATAACAGATTTTTTTAGAAAAAAAAAATTATATGATGTTTTTTTGCAATGTCAAACAAAATCAACAATTTGTTTAGCTATAATTTAATAGATTATGTATTTTTTTTTTTTTTTGTCATAGGTTAATTCTCAACATCACAAAGGGAAGAGATCATGGTGGATGGTTTAATCTTGATCTCCTTAACTGTATGTCCACACTTTTTATCACATGAACTACTCGTAGGGGACTAGATTATTTATTACTTAAGTGTTATGACAAATGTTAATTAGTATTAAGACAACCAAACTGAAAATTGAGTAATTTAGCGATGTAACTTTCTTTAAAATATTAATAGGTTAAAGTACGATTCTTACTTTCCTTTCTTAAGTTAAAAAAATTGTTAAAACAGTCAAAATTAATATTTTTTACATATTTCCAAATTTATATTTATTTATATTTCATATTGATTTAATAAATTTTGAAATATAAATTCATATTAATGAGTGATAAAATAATAATTTTATATTAATCTTGATGAAATATAAAGATAAAAATTAAAAATTTAGTCCTCTTTATATAAATAAAAAAATATTTTTGTTTGTAGATAATATTTTTTGAAAAGTATTCATTAGGAATAAGATTTTATTTAAAAATTTAGTTAAAATTTTATTAAATATTTTATATAAGTACATCAATAGAACTCAACACAAAAAAAAAAAAACCACAAGGGTAAGTTTGGCTATATGAAAAAAATATTTATATGATTTACATTTTTTAATTTAATATTATCTATATTTTTAAATGAAAATTATTTATATGATTTAAAAACAAAAAAAAAGTATGAGAAGAAAGGATGTCTTACTGCAGCAACTGCTGGTACTGACCACTTCTTTGCGCGGCATTTTCCTGTCTCTTTCACGGCGGGCTGTACCGTTGGCGAATGCTAAATACGTGCCATGTCGTGAGCGTGAGAACGCAATCTTAAAAAAGAAAACAAAGGTCAAATCTTTCCCTGAATTTTTCATTGAAGATCAGATTAGTCCTTTTTATTACCTTTTGGATCAATTTAGCCACTGAACTATTTAATAAATATCAAATTAGCCCTAACAATTATACTTGTCTTTTTTTTTGACAGGTATATAAAAGGCCTCCTAAAAATCACAAACACCTCCTTAATATTTTAATTAATTATCAAATTAGTTCTAATTTGATAAAAAATATTTTAATAAAAAATTAAAATTTAAAAGTATACTTAAAACTTAAAATTTTATACCATGTACATTAAATTCTTCACCAATAATTTTTAGTATGTCAAAATATTTACATTTTAATTTATATCTACTTTAATTTTATTTTTAATATATATCTAAGCTTGTAAAAAAAAAACTTTTATGACATTTTAATCACTTAGTAAATTAATTCTTATAATTAGTTATGATGGAAAAATAGTTTAACCTTAATTTGTTAATTTTTTAATACTTAAGATGATAAATTTTAAAATCTAATAAATTATATACATATTAAATTATATATTCATTCTCTAAAATGTAAATAAATTTGATTGTTATTGTAATTTAAATATTAAAATAATGCATAAATATATTAAAAAAATATATATTATGCATAATTAAATTTATATATTTATGTGATATATTATTAAGTTATTAAATTTTATATGGTATAAACATTTTTTAGTTTTAAATATAATATAAAAATTTTAATTGTTTTGTTAAAAATATTTTTTACTTAAATTAGGACTAATTATTTAAGTAAGTAAAATAATAGGGAGGTGTTTGTAAATATTTAGGGGTCTTTTGCCTACTTGTCAAAAAATAAGAGAACAAGTGTAACTGTTAGGACTAATTTGACCTTTATTAAATAGATCAATGGCTAAATTGGTTTAAAAAATAATAAAAGGGGTAATTTGATATTTATCGAAAAATTCAAAAAGGATAGTGACCTTCATTAAAAAAAAATGTACCAAGTAGCTGTAATTGAATTTAAAAAAAAAAAAAAAAAAAAAAGAGGTTAGCTTTTTCAAATATGAAATCATGGAATTCATACATTAGAGCATTTGCTTGTTTGACGTGTAGTATTATCAGCTTGCATGATTAAGATGCATAAATTTTTCTTAATTACTATTAGGATAGTTTAGTTTTCTTATCAATTTTTATTCATTTATGTGAAAAAAAATAATATACACTCTAATATTTATTATTTTAAAATTATAAGAAAAAAATTTACAATTTCGACCACGTCAGAATATAAGTTTAAACCTCTATTAAAAAGAATTTCAGAAAAAATAACCATCTAAACACTTTTTTACTTACAAAAAATTTTATTTATATAATTAGTCAATATTTTTATTTTTATGAAAAATAAAATATTAAATTTATACCCTTTAATTAGTAAGTTATATTTAGACTTAAAATATTATAAAGTTCAATTTCAATCGAATGTCAATTAAGGGTGGCCTAGTTGAAATTGTGAAGGTTTTTAAGTTCATGTTTTACCATCCACTAATATTGATGAAAATTGTTAAAGAGATGACTATTTCCCGTATAACCCACAACTCATTAAACTTTAATTGAATTAAATTTATACGCAAATAGAACAATTGTAAATATAAGTGGGCATGCAAAAATTTTGAAATTATTTTAAGAAATAAATAAGACTTTATTTTAATTCGTTAGGTGGATAGCAATGGGTAAAAGGATTAGTCATTCTTTTATGGCAGCCACTTTCATGTTTTAATTTGGTAGATGAGAAGTGAGAAATTGTTGCTAATAAGAATGGCTGCTCATAATGGCGATTTATTCTTATCTACTTTTTCTCTCTTCTTTCCTTCTTGCTCGTCGGCTGCTCTTTTCTGTTAGTTACTTTTTTTTTTTGTGATTTTTGGCCAAAAATCATCAATTTTTTTTGTTTATTTAATATATAAATATTATGGATCAGAGTTATGGCGGTTGATAATTTTGTATGGAATTTGTTCTATAGCTTGAGTGCTTGGATCAATCCATTTTTATATGGTAGATCAAGCGACTGTAATAGTGAAAATTTAAGATTTTCTCATTATCTTTAGTGTGAGAGAAATTTTGTACCAAATGTAAAATTATTTGTATTTTTAGGTATGAATATTCTTTTAAAAAAGAAAAAAGTATTTCAATTTTCTGATTGTACCTCTTTATATCTTTTAAAGTGATGAATGAAATTTTATCTTACTGAAAAAAAAAAAAAGTAGCTCATAATTGAGGAGGAAAGTTTGGAGAGTGGTAGGGATAAAAAAAAAGAGAGATAGTGATGTCAATCCCTGATGGGAATTACATTGATTTTTGAGACCAAAAATAAATGAAGAGACATTGCAAGATTTGCTAATGATAGTGATGCAATAACCTATTATTTGGTGATCATAATAATTGATAAATTTTATGAGATAAGTTAGTAAATGTAAAAGTGATGGACAATGTTAATGATTTTTTTCACTATTGATAAAATTACCATCCTAAAAACTTAATAATTAAAATTTTTTAATGTAATCAGAAGATATTTTTACACTATATTAAATATAAATTGATTTTTTTTGCTGATTACCTAATTGCTTTTTTATATTATACAAATTTTACTTTTTTTACCTGATGATTATTTTCATGCTATATTAACATGTCACACGTTTTAACTGATAGACTTTACTTGACTTGCACAAATCTTACTTGCTAACCCATATATACTTGTAAAAAGTTGAGACACAAATGCTATTCAAATATCAAAAAGAGCTTGTTTTTGGGTGGCAATTATGTTGCATGATTTGGATATGTACTATCTTATTTATGGTTACTTCATGGCATGTAATATTGCAGATTTTGAGATTGGTCTTCGATGAAGTATGCAATACTCCAAAGAAACCTTTACAACAGATTATTTTAATAGGCTTTCTTGTTATTCTCTACTAGTACTGTTGAAACGTGATTCATATCATTTCTTATATCCAATCATTGCTCCATTTATTATTATTGATTTTTTTTGGCTATTATTTCTTATTTCTAAAATGTATTTCCCATAAGTTTAGCCAATGTATACAGGGGTGAGTATCAGTTGGGTTCAAATCGGATCAAATTTTAATTTTTTCAAATTTTAAAATTAATTTTACCGACTGAAATGTTAATTGGTTAGCAGTCAGGTCGGTTGGGTAACCGATAATAACAAAACATTTCAACGAAATGAAAAAATAAAGGCTTTTAGGTGGTGTAACGGTTGTCGTGCGACCCTCTTCTCCTTTCCAATCTCGGTGGTCTTCTTGCCGCAATTTAAGTCCCAGAGAAGACATTTTTTCATTATTTTGGTCTTCTCAACAAGAAAAAAATTAGAAAAAAATGGACATATTGTAGGATTCGAACTTACAACCTAACAATTGGTTATATAGGAGGTACCTCACTACAAGTGCTTTACTAGCACATTTCAGTTATATATATATATATTTATTTGTTTATTTATATATTATAATAAAGTATTGTTTTTCGGTTGGATCGGTTACCCAATCGAATTTTACAAATCCCCAAATATAAGAACCGAACTGATTCAGTTCGATTCAGTTGGTGGTCGAATTCGGTCGATCAGCCGAGTTTTGCACACCTTAAATGTATATATATGTATACAACAGCAAAGAATTTACACTTGATAAATATATAATTTTTTATTCACACAACATGAGCAAAAAGAAAAGTTTTACATTTTTATAAAAGATAAATATCATTTTTTTTTTCAGTTTATTTGTTCATACAAAGATTATATTTTAAAATTTATAGTATAAGAATGATTCTATATCACTAAATCAAACTTTATTGCTTTAACTATTAAAATTAAAATTAAAATTATTTTTGATGATGATCTTTTTTTTATAGTGAGAATTAGGGGTGTTCATAGTTCAGTTTGATTGGTTTAAAGCTTATATTTCTAACCAAATCAATAAAGTCGATTTTTAAATATAATGACTCTTAACCAAACTAAATATAATTAAAAATTATCCAAACCAATGATATTTTAAATCGGTTTGGATGGTTGGTTTGGTCGATTTAATAAAAAAAATAAATGAAGAAAATAAATATTAAAATTATTAATAATACATCTCATGAAATCTACTAAAAATTATAACAAAATGCAAAATTCATATAATAATATTAAATTCTACTTTTTTGATAAAATTCTTAAGTTTCAAAATAACAATTGAAAATATTACATAAATATAAAAAATATATGTAATATTATTTTACTATCGGTTCAGTTTGATTTTATTAAATTTTTATTTTTATAAACCATAATTAAATCAAAAATTCAATTTAAAAAAAAATCAAACCATATCTAACTATTAACCACTCTAAACCACAATTTTCGATTTGAATTGGTTTGAATCAATTTAGTTTGGTCGATTTGGTTGATTTTTATGCATCCCTAGTGAGACTGATAAAAAAAAAAAACAACTTTAATTGCTATTAATAATAAAATTAATACAATCAATAATTATTGAGATCAATTGTTAGGAATTAATATCATTTAAACGATATTTTAAATTCAAATTATAAGATACACAGTCATATTAAATAGTTATATAAAGACCGTTACTTTTCTTATAATCTTAATACTCATTTTATAGCTATATATATATATATATATATAACAAAGATTGCTTTTTGTGTGGAGCCACTCGTTAAGAAAACATTAATTTTCTTCTTTACATGAACTTATGAGAAGTTAATTATTCGATCCCTCCTTTTGTAGTTCAAAGGTCTTATTCCATTGTTAAAAAAAAAAAAAAAACAGTACAAGAATCCAGCTTTTATTTAGTTGAGAAAATCAAAATATTACCTCTTTTGAAGGATTACAACATTTTGCCTCTTTTATTCAAAATGGACAAAGCTACATATCAACAACATATATGTATTTAAAGTTAGCAAATGTTATGATGACTACCACATCCTCTCACTCTGAGGCATTAGGCATATATATAATTAGTTAAGTGACTTTAATTAATGAAATTCTTCATGTGTAGGTTGAAGTCCAATAATTTTGTTTTGCTTTTGAAAATTATTATTATTATTTTCTTTGCAAGTATAAATAGGAAATGGGAAGGGAATGAAACTCGACCCCAAATCCTTGCAATATTTTTGAGGAATTTAACTATTAGACCAAAATTGTGCAGACATTAATTGTTTAAGAATAAATTACATTACTCTCCCTAAGGTTAGATTTAATTTACATTTCAAACCCTCATGTTTCAAAATCGAATATTAACCTCCCTATAGTTTTAAAATCGGACACTTAAGGATTTTTGTTGACTTTTTTGTAAAAAATTATCATTATACCCTTATTTTAATATATGTCTTCTCTAACCCCATTACATATAATCCCTAACATTTACCCCAAAGTTTATGTTTGAATAATAATGAGAATTGATGAAATTACTTTTAAATATAAATTTATAATTTTTTAAAATTTTTTTACTTTATAAAAATTATTTATTAATATTTTTTAAAAATTTTAAAAAAAGTTAAAAACAATTTGTATAGATCTAAATTTTTTTAAAATTTAAAATTTTTACAATCAATCCATATACATTTAATAAAAAGAATTAAAAAATTTTTATACAAAAAAAATATAAAAATTGTAGAAAGGTAAATGCTAGGGATTTGATGTAATAAGGTTAGAGAAGACATAATTTTTCAAAAAAAAAAAAGATTAGAGAATACAAGGGTATAATGGTAATTTTTTTTATAAAAAAGTCAACAAAAGTCCTTAAGCGTTTGATTTTGAAACTATAGGGAGGTTAATATTCGATTTTGAATCATGAGGGTTCAAAATATAAATTAGGCCTAACCTCAAGGAGGTTAATGTAATTTTCTCATTATTTAATCTAATAATTTTGTATTTTTGTGATATTAAATTATTAGTAGTGATTATTTTTATATTTAGATAATATTTTTAAAATAAATTTTAATAACTTAAACAATATTATGTCATTTGTAATAACAATAAGAGAAAAATTAGTCTTATGGTTAAGGGCTCTTCATACTTTTTACTCTAACCATCTCCATTTTTATGAAAAGTTTCTTTTATCATATTATAATTTAATTTTAGCCTCCCTAAACAATTAATATTTCGGTACCATCCCAATATAATAAGTTGGTAAAAAATTCCTTTCTATTTTTGGATAAAATTATATTTTATAAATTTTATGTGTGTTTTAATTTATTAAAAAAATTAATGTTTATATTTACAAATTATATGTTTTTTTGGGTGCAATGCAAGCATATGTAGGTGTGTACATAACATATTTGATGGCGTATAATTCTGATTAATAATTTCAAATTAATAATATAATTAATCTGATATATGGTTTTAGTGATATAAATTTTTTTAATTTGATGCTCCTAATATTTAGTAATCATAAAAGTTCTAATTAATTTAAAGTTCGAGCGAATTGTACTCGCACAGAGATAAAATTTCCTATATATGAAAAATTTTATTTAAAGAAATTTGATTTTTTCGAACTAATAAATGTTTAATTTTGTAATAAATTTTTGATTATGTCACAAACACTTAAATTGCCTATTTATGTTGTGTAGTGTTTAATAGTATGATTAAAGCAAAAGTTTGCAACCTTTATTTTGTGTGTTGTGTTGAGCAATTACAAGCTTATGGATTGGGGAACTATTAGAAAAATATAAATTAATCTGCCACTTTTGGGTCATTTTCAATACCAGCAGCATGGAGGCCACCAATTGGCTGTAGAAAATTTCCTTTTCTTTTTCTTTCATGGATAGAGACATTTTCTATTGAAACTGAAAAAGGAAAAAAAGGATTAATGGTGTGTCAACAGAGTGTGCTTAATTTTACATTTATTATTTAAAAATACTGTGTCAAAATGTTGGAAAATCCGATCTCATTTCAATTTAAAAATATTGTACTAATGATAAAAATAATTGAAACTTTAAAATAATACCAACTCTTCGAACTCTTTGATATTTAATAAATTGCACATGCTTTAATATAAATAAGAAATGTACATACCTTTTTACCTTGAACAATATAAGAAGAAGATATGCTTTTATGGAATTGTCCCAAAATTTTACTGCCTCAATTCCAAGCTGATTTTTTTTTTTTTCTTAACCCTTTTCCCCATTCGAGTTCTGACAATAACATGCAGGCATATGTGCTTCAACCTTAAGCTAACTTCCCTCTGTTTACACTTGTTCAGCCTAAAAGCTCAAATGGGCCTTTTGGCCTAATTGAGCACAGCCTTTTGAAGGGTGGGTTGTTGGTTTGTTGGTTAATTAGTCATAATATTTACAAAACCAACCGTATCTTTCAGTGTGATCAGATCAGCCCATACGTCATTATAGAACATGACAGAGTTACTCAACCGACGTGTCCTTCAACGTTCAATTACTGCCGCACCTCTTTTACGCTTGGATATAAAATGACTCGACCTGTTGTAGCTGATTTGTTGACTGTACTTTCATTTTTGTTTTGCAGCTGAAGTATCGCGCGCATGGGCAATGAATGCGAAGTCTGTTGACGGCAACAGGAAAACTGGTAACTTTTTTTATTTTATGGCGTGGTCATGAAAATTTAGAAGTGCACTCAATTAGCTTTATAATCAATCAAGAATCTAATCTGGGATCAAAAAGTAACTATAGTCAGGATGTTCAGAGTTGTCAGATTGATGGCTTGGACAATTGGAAATTCAAGAACAAAAAAATAGAGTATACAAAGAGTTCTGTTATGTTCTATATGTTCTTGGGTCATGGAGAGTTGGTTGTTATAGGGTTGAATCAGTTGTTATTTTTAGGCCATATTAGTTAATTGACCCGTTGTTCCAAAACTTTTTTTTTTGACTGTCAACTACGGAAGATTTACAATTATAGTGTTGTTCACTGTCTAAAGTGGAAGAAGCATCTGAATTTCTAGCTTTTCAGATGGCATATGACAATACCTTAACATGAAAATGGCAGCTCTTATAGGCTTGTACATGAAGAAGCAGCGTTTCGAGAACTCAAGAAGCAAACTTTTGATTCTTAGCGGATTTCAAGAATGGAACTCCTTTTTTTGGTTGATAAGGTAGTTAAGGGGAGTTAAAGACATCCTTAGCTGGGGGCTTCTAAGATAGCAGCATATTTACACTGTGAAATTTGTAGCTCATTCTCATTTTTCATTGCACTTCATTGATAAACCCCCAAGTGCAACGATATCGCAGAGCCGGCTGCATATATATATATTTTTTTTCCACCATTCTCATTTCTTATGAGACTAAATGATACCTATGATAGACATGGATAACACACTTTTCATGTGTAGATTCAGTGAAATGGAAATCAATGCATAGTGTTCATTGATTCTGAGTATTTTGAAGCAACTTCGAGAATCTTTTATTTTTCAGTTTGTGCCTCTTTTATTTAGAACAAACAGTCAAATGCCTGGCTATAACAAAGAAAAAGAAAACCGAAAGTCAAAAGAGGCTGAATGATCATAAATGTGATTTTGAGCTGCAATATCTTCATGTATCTATAGATAGTTATACTTTGTTTTCATGGAAATTTCAGTACAGCCAGTCAACTACCAGTCTACCTTTGCGCATTGCTTCTGAATTCTGAATAAAAAGCATCATGAGATTATGTTCTATAGCAGAAACCTTACATGAGCTGTGCAGCTAATTAAGGCGACTTAGAGATTGATTGATATATGCTGATTCACTTAAGAGTAGTTTTCTCATATTCTATCTAGAGCTGCAAAAGGATCAACCAAACAGATCAGTTCTTATGATTTCATCTTGGTTTCCGCATTTCTATGCAGTACTTTCACAATTTGTCTTAATATTAGAAGTTTTTGCAAGTGCTGATAATCAGATCAGTGATTTATGAGTTGTTGGTAATGCAGAGTACTTCATAGTTTTCACATTCGTGATTTGGTCACTGAACTTGTTAAAACTATGTAGGTCAAATGTGAAATCAGGTATGCATATCCAGTGATGCTCCTAGTGAGCAATTTAATCTCAAGTTAATTGAGTCAAAATATATCGACAATAACTATATAATCTTTTGGCTTCGTATTTGTGATTTTATGCTTATGATCTCATAAATTAAAATTAGATGAAAGAAATTCTGATACTTAAAAGTGCAGAGAATTTTTAATGAATGTTTGAAATGTGAGCATTTAAAATTAGATGCAAGTGGCTTCAAGTGTCATTTGTGCTACATTAACAAGTTTACTTTTGCTTGTGCAGACCAGCAACAGTAATGTTGGAAGATTAACAATACACACTAGCAGGGAACCTCAAGAAAGTAACAAATTGAAGTTATTTTCATTCTTCAGTTCAGCTCTGCGATAACCATAATTGCTATGGCTTCTCAAAACCAGCAGCCTCAGTTTGTTTTTCTACCCCACTTAGCCCAAGGCCACATGATTCCTATGGTAGACATCGCTAGAATATTGGCCCAACAAGATGTTACAGTTACCATAATCACCACTCCCTCTAATGCAGCTAGGTTTGAAAGAGTGATCAACAGAGATATCAAATCTGGGATTAGAATCCAACTCCTTCAAGTTCCATTTCCTTCAGAAGAGGTAGGGTTGCCTCAGGGTTGCGAAAGCATGGACACTCTTCCTTCACGAGACTTGTACAAAAATCTGCGGATTGGCATTAGTATGCTACAAGCACCAGTTGAACAACTAATTAGTAAGTTACAGCCTACTCCAAGTTGCATAATTTCTGATAAAAATCTTGCATGGAGTCATCAGAGTGCCTTGAAACTCAAAATTCCAAGGCTTGTGTTTGATGGTAGTAGTTGTTTTTCACTCTTGTGCACACATAATATACTTGCTACCAAAATTCATGAGAGTGTGTCAGATTCAGAACCATTTGTAGTGCCTGGTTTGCCTGATCGGATTGTGTTAACGAAAGGCCAACTTCCCAATGCTGTCCTTATGAATGACTCTGGAGTAATCCATTGTCAGATAAGAGAAACTGAGCAAGCAGCATATGGTGTGGTGGTTAACACTTTTGAGGAATTGGAACCAGCATATATCAACGAATTCAAGAAAGCTACAGGTCGTAAAGTTTGGTGTATAGGTCCAGTGTCACTATGTAATAAAGCGAATTTTGACAAGGCTGAAAGAGGCAATAAGGCCTCGATTGATGAGAACCAGTGTTTGCAGTGGCTTGATTCATGGGCATCAGGATCCGTGTTGTATGCTTGTCTGGGAAGCATCAGCCGCCTCACTGGAGCACAATTGATAGAGCTTGGATTAGGCTTGGAAGCATCCAATTGACCATTTATCTGGGTGATCAGAGAAGGAAATGGAGCAGAAGAATTTGAAAAATGGATGTCAGAAGAAAACTTTGAGACTAGAATAAAAGGAAGAGGCCTGCTGATCCGTGGCTGGGCACCTCAAGTGCTAATCTTATCACACCCTGCAATTGGAGGATTTTTGACACATTGTGGTTGGAATTCCATACTCGAAGGTTTGTGTGCAGGCATACCAATGATAACTTGGCCATTATTCGCTGAGCAGTTTTATAATGAGAGGTTTATTGTACAAATACTACAAATTGGTGTGAGGTTGGGAGACGAGTTTTCGATAAGTATCAAGAGCACAAGAAATCTTGGGAAGAAGTGAAAAGGGCAGTGAACCAGTTAATGGATGGAGGAGAGGAGGGACACGAAAGAAGGAAAAGAGCCCTAGAACTTAGTAAGACGGCAAGGAAAGCGGTAGAAAATGGGGGATCTTCTCACCTCAACGTCACCTTGTTGATTGAAGATATCAGAAGAGAAGTAACTGGCAATTAGCTTGACACTCTCTATCCTGTAATGGAATGTAATTTCATTTTGTTCACTCTTTGCCAAAAGACATACAAAACAATAAGTTTGCAGGAGAAAGTAGTAGAATTCTTAGTCAAGCAGTTAGTGCTAGATTTTTTTTTTTTTTTTGGATATGGTGTAATCTTGAAATGCTATTCAGCCTATTCTTCATTTCTATTCAAAATTTTCCTTAAAAAATAGGAGTACTTAAGTCAGCTTGGTAAAGCTAAAACAGGTTATAGACATGTTTGGGTCTTTCGGGCACTTTCATTTGAAAATGAAAGATGGCAAAAACAACAAAACAAATACCAGCATTGTTGACAAAACCCATTAAAGATTCAAAGACAAATCGACAATATTCCTAAGTATTTTTTTGTGTAAACCACAGGTGTCCAAGTTCACTGAAATTTTGATTGACAGAATCACAAAGATAATTTTGCCGTGCATGAATTGTCTGCGGAGAGAGAGAGACACCTCTTGGCTGGACATGCTGACTTTCTTAGAAAGTTTGAGCTGCTACATCCAAAACTGTCCACAAGTTTACGTTTTTTCCTGGCTAAATTGAGTGATTACATTATACTAGCAAACAAGATATCATCTATGTATTTGAACTTTAGACACCATCATTGGCATGGTAATCTTGAACTCTTTATCACTGCCATAAAAATAACTTTCACTACTATGGATTTCCACAGCCATCAGCTTCATTTCCTTCTTGTTCCTCTAATGTCCCAGAGCCATCTTATCCCCTTTACAGACATGGCTAAGTTACTTGCTCACCATGGTCTAACTGTTACCATTGTCATGACACCTCTTAATGCAGCAAAGTACAATAAAGCCTTGGAATATGCTCAAGATTTCAACCTCAGAATTCGATTTCTTTTGCTACCATTTCCTTGCCTAGAAGATGGCCTACCAGAAGGATGTGAAACTATGGACTGAGTCCTATCTCCAGATTTAATTTCAAGATTTTTCCAAGCAAGTGAAATGCTACAAGAGCCACAAGAGGAATGGCTTCAAGGATTAGAAACTCAGCCTAATTGCATTATTTCAGACAACTGTCTTCCGTGGACTTCTGATACTGCACCTAAATTTAAAATTCCAAGAATTATCTTCCATGGAATTTCTGTGACTGTGGTGAGAAGTTGAGTTTCGCTTAGTAAATTGTATTGAGTAAGAATATATACAAAATACATAGTGTAACAGGATTGTATTACAAATAGCTAAGAGATAGAGTTCTATCACAATACAACTGGTATACAAAGTTGTTGTAGTTATCCTATCACACTGCCTCAAGTTGTATAGGGGTGGAATGCATAGACAACTTGTTCTGAATATTGCAGAATTGACGTGAAGGAAAGGACTTGATTTGGATGTCGGCAATTTGGACTTTGGAGCTAAGATAGTGCACTTGCATTTCATTTGCTGTTATCTTGTCACGAACAAAATAAAAATGAATATCTAAGTGCTTTGATCTTGAATTAAAAATCGGAGTAGAAGTTAAATAAGTAGCATTGAGATTATCACACCACAAAGTAGGCTTGGCAAACGGCAAATGAAGTTCCTTCATGAGAAAGCAAAGCCAATGGAGTTCATTAGTGGTATGTGCAATGGCTCGACATTCGACCTTAGTGGAGGATCGAGCCACTGTTCTTTGCTTTTGGGTACCCCAACTAATTAAATTATTGCCGACATAAATGAAAAAACCAGTAGTTGATTTTCGATCATCCAAATCACCTCCCCAGTTTGCATCACTATAGGCCAAAACACCAAAATGAGAAGACAGCTGAAGAAGTAAGCCATGGTGTTGGGTCCCTTTTAAATAATGCAAGATGCGTTTTACTGCAGTCTAGTGTTTGGTAGTGGGTGCATGCATGTATCGAGAGACTTTGTTAACCGAATAGGACAAGTTTAGATGAGTGACAAAAACATATTGTAGCCCTTTAACAATGCTATAGTAATAAGATGGATTAGAATAAGATGTACCTTTAGTAGTGAACTTGTGATTTGGAGATGATGGAGTACTCATAGGATTAGCTTCAACCATGTTTGCCTTGGTTAACAATTCTTAGATGTACTTTGTTTGATGTAACAAAAGACCACTATGACATGATGTAACCTCGATACCCAAAAAAATACCGAAGTTGTCCAAGATCTTTAATTGCAAAGCTTGTCTATAGAGAGTTGATGATGGTACGCAGGAGAGTGGAATTGTTCCCTATAAGTAGAATGTCATCAACATAGATGAGGCAGTAAGGATGATCCAAACCATGATGGTAATAGTATAAGGAACTATCTGTTTTGGGGCTCTGAAAACTCAGTGAGAGTAATGATTCAGTAAAGCACTTAAACCATTGATGAGGTGCCTGCTTAAGTCCATAAATGGACTTTTTCAATTTGCAAACATGATGTGGAAATTGTGGGTGAACATAACCTTATGGTTGTTGTATGAAAACATCTTCCTCTAACGCACCATGAAGAAACGCATTAGAAATATCTAATTGCTGAATGTCCTAATTAAAGGAGAGAGCCATAGACAATATGAGCCGAATATAAGCTTGTTTTACCACAGGACTAAAAGTTTCTGTGAAATCAATTCCTGGGCGTTGATAAAAGCCCTTAGCTACTAACCTAACCTTGTAACGATCCACAGTGCCATTGGGTTTTCTTTTGATGCGAAAAACCCATTTGGAGACAACTAGATTTTGATTTTTGGAAGGAGGGACAAACTACCAAGTATCATTTTTCAGCATGGCATTATATTCTTCTTGCATTGCTTGACGCCAATGTGCACATTTGACAGCTTTGGTGTAACAAGAGGGTTCAATTTTTGTGTAGAGATGAGAAAGAAAGGTTTTGGGTTTGGAAGAACCAGTTTGGGATCTTGTGATCATTGGATGGGTGCGAGTGACAGGAGGATTAGAAGCGGTGATTGACGGATTTATGGAAGGTTGTGGTTGGTTGGTAAAATAGGGACGTCGCGAGTAAACTTTAAGAGGAATTTCGGGTGAGGTAGTGGGTTGAGGTATGGGTTGAGTTGAATTAGGATATATGTTTGAAGTGGTAGATATGGGTGGCAAATCAGATAAAGATGAGGTTAGAGGGGATGTGTTGGTTAAGATATGGGGAGGTTGGTTCAGATTAGAGTGAGTGGTTGAGGTAGAGTTGGATTTGATGTGAATTTGTTCTGGTAAAAAGATAAGAGTTGGTGTAGAGTCCATGGAGTCCTTATCTCCTGAGGCCATTTTGGGATCAGTTTGAAAAGGGAATTCCTGATCATAAAATAAAACATGGCGTGAGTGGATATATTTGGAAGAGATTAAATCATAACAAATATATCCTTTGTGTATTTTGCTATAACCCATAAACATACATCTCTTGTACCTTGGTGCTAATTTATTTTCACTATATGGCCTAAGCCATGGATAGCATAAGTAACCAAAAGTGTGCATTTTCATGTATTCAGGATCCTTATTGAATAACACAGTGTATGAATTTTTATTTTGCAAATTAGAGGTAGGCAAACGATTGATAATTAAACTGCGGTGTCAAAGGCTTGGGACCAAAATTTGGTGGGCACATGTGAATGATGAATCAATGAAAGAGCAGTTTCAACAATATGTCTATGTTTTCTTTCAGCACACCCATTTTGTTCTGGTATTTTTGGACAAGAGCTACGCTGGGTAATTCCATTTTCTAATAGATAGGGTGTGAATGCTTGAAATTCTCCTCCCCAATCCACTTGGAAAGATTTAATGGAATGATAAAAAAATTTCTCAACAAGATGCCGGGAATTTAATAAAAACATTAAGAACATTAGACTTATATCTCAAAAAATAAATCGATGTGTATTTGTTGTAATGATCATAAAAGAGCACATAATATCGACTGCCATTAATTGCTGGAATGAGAGAGGGTCCCCATAAATCAGAACAAATTAATTCTAAAAGTTGTTTAGCATGAAAACTAAACAAAGTAAAAGGTAGCCGATGGCTTTTGTTAATATTACAAGCATGACAAGCAAATTCACTTTTATTTGAGCTAGAAGGTAAATTAAACTGATTAAGAACTTTGCGAACAATAACATCATTGGCATGACCAAGTATGCTGTGCCATTGAGCAAAGCTAGATGCTAAAAAGGTTGTTGATGGAGACTGACTGATGGCGGGTTTTGAAGCAAAAAGAATGGAATAAAGTCCATCATTATTCTGGCCTAAATAAAGGATCCTTCTCGTGTGGATATCCTTAACAAGTTAATGATCAAGGAAAAATTCAACAGAAACTTGATTAGCGGTAGTAAAAGAATAAACAGACAATAAATTGCAATATGAATCGGGTGCATGTAAAATAGGATCCAAAAGAAAAGAATTATTTGATGTAGAAACAAAGGTAGAACCTGTATGAATAATAGGAAGGGAAGTGCCATTACCAATTTTGACAGAGTCAGGTCCACTGTATTTTGAATTCAAAGATAAATTATCAATATGAGAAGTGAGGTGGTGAGTAGCCCCAGTGTCTAGGATCCATCAGCTAGTGTTTGTGGAGGTGGAGCAAGGGATCCATCGATATGATTCGCCAAGTCATAGGTATTGAGCAATGGAAGTAACTAAGCTCGCCATAGCAAGTAATTACTGGAATTCAATTTTACAGGCAACTGATGTACGATGTTGGGCAACGATTGAATGGAGGTAGATGATGATGCTGGTGTAATAGCAATACTAGAGCTCGAGTTATCACCCATGGGATCAAATGGTCGTTAAACAGAATAAGAGCTCTGATACCATGTGACTGTGGTGAAAAATTGAGCTTAGCTCAGTAAGTTGTATTGAGTAAGAATATATACAAAATAATAGTGTAACAGAATCGTATTACAAATAGCTAAGAATATATACAAACTAAAAGTGTAACAGAATCGTATTACAAATAGCTAAGAGATAGAGTTCTATCACAATACAACTGATATACAAAATTATTGTACTTATCCTATCAATTTCTTGCTTTACTCTCTTCTACAGTCACGTCCTTGCTCACCATAAGGTCCTTGAGAATGTTACCTCTGATTCAGAGCCTTTTTTGGTTCCTGATGCTCCTGATAGGATTGAATTCACTAAGGTACAGTTACCAGCAACAAGATTTCAAGGTTCGCCTGAGTTCCAAGCTATGCTAGATCGGTTTAAAGCGGCCACGCTCTCATCAGAAGGTGTTGTGGTGAATACTTTTAAAGAATTAGAGCCAAATTATGTGAAAGAATACCTAAAAGTAATGAAGAACGTATGGTGTATTGGACCACTTTCTCTACGAAATAAGAACTCCAATTTCGAGCACGAGTCCCTCAACTCTCAAGTGGCTGGATTCAAAGAAGCAAAGCTCTGTGTTGTATGTTTGCTTTGGTAGCCTCTGTCACATTTCACTAAAGCAACTTATAGAGCTCGGTCTGGGATTAGAGGCATCAAAACATACATTCATGTGGGTGGTAAAGAAGGAGATTATGCAATAGAATTCGAGAAATGGCTAGCAAAAGAGAAGTATCAAGAAAGGGTTAAAGGGAGAGGCCTCATTCTTCGCGGATGGGCACAACAAGTTCTGATCTTGTCTCATCAAGCAATCAAAGGGTTCTTAACGCATTGCGGTTGGAACTCAACACTTGAAGGGGTTTCTTCAGGTTTGCCAATGATAACTTGGCCAATGTTTGCTGAGTAATTTTAGAATGAGAAGTTAATAGTACAAGTGTTAAAGATTGGTGTTAGGATTGGGGTTGAGGTGCCTGTAAACTGGGGACAGGAAGAGGAGGTTGGTGTTATGGTGAAGAGGGAGGAGATAAAGAAGGTTATAGATGAGTTAATGGATGAAGGAGCGATAAGATACTAAATGTCGTGAATATTTTTGGCATTAGGATAGAAGAAGAGCTAGAAAATTTGGAAACATGGTCAAGAAAGCAGTGGATGAAAGTGGTTCTTCTTGGTTGAATTTAACACTATTAATCGAACATGTTAATCAATCAAATGGTACCATATAGCTATAGGAAGTAGTTTTGTATTAGCTTCTGGATTTATATATTGTAAAATTTTGCAATTACTTGGCAAATGATGGAGTTATGTGTATTTATTTTCCAACTATTACCTGGAAAATGATTGGCTTGTGTTCCATAAATTTCATAGAAGGTGAGGCAATATTTTAGAGAAAAAAATAATTAAATCATTCTTTAACTAACTCCAATTTACATGTTATATTAATCATGGAGAACAAAAACTATAACAAGTTTGCTATTACAGTATCTCTATCCCATAGTTAGGTTATGTTTATGTGATTTCTTGATCACCTGCATCGGTTGAAGGTGGGAATTTGTAGTCCTTCCTTTTACACCAAACGACAAGGTATAGCCTCCAACTATGACAATGGCGCCAATTATCCTGCAAAAGTTTACAGGAGTACATTAACTTAAGTTTTATTTAATTGTCCTTTTTTTCAGCATCTGGTTAAACAGAACGAATTAAAATCTTTCAAGTCGTGAAAGAGAGAATACACACACACACACACATATATATATATATATGCATATATAATAAAAATCAACAGGTGGGCCTTTCACCATTGTCATGATCATGGCTTCTCCCACAGTTGCTACGGTCCCAGCCATTTTAGCTTGGCTATGAAGAGATTTTATTTTGACCTTCTCAAGCCTATAGGCAGGCATATATAGCTCATGTTGTTAGATGCCAATAATAATAATGATAAATCAATCAATCAATGGAGGTTGAGGGAAAGAGAGAGGTAGGCTTACTTTTCTAGAGAAAACGCAAAGGGAGCCATAACCATGGCGGCAACGGCTTGTCTATATACCACATATAGACGTAACAACTCATTCCATACCATTGTGGAGTGCTGCTTTGGACATGATATCCATTCCTCCAATCCAAGTCCAAGTCCAACTCCTAATACCATGGAAGCATTATGCGCATTTCTTCATGGTTAATTGAATTCTACAGGATTTAATTTTTTACTACTATTGGATCCTATTATTTACAGTTGGCTTTTTAATTTATTTGTTTATATGATAAAACTAAATTAAATAATAATTTATTTCCTCCATTTTTTTTACGAAGGAACTAACTATATACAATATAAGTTGGTGTAAAGAATACAATACATATATTTTATATCATTCATTGAAAAATGAAAAAAAAATATTAAAACTCAAAATAAATTGATATTATTTATGCAAATGGTTTATTGATAAAACGTTCTAATAAATTATGTTTTGATATTTTTTATTGGTAAAAATTTAAAGTATTTCTAAATAAATAGAGACAATAAAATTTTCATGTAGAGTTTTTATATATTAAAAAAAAGTAGAATGAACAACCAAAATTTTTTATAATTAATAATAAAAAAATCAAAATCAAAATCAAATATAGTTCTTCTAATGGAATGAAACCTGAAGTATTTTTAGCTAATTTGAAACTCCTGACAGGATTGAATTCACTAAGATACAGTTATCAGTGTTGGACAATATATTTCACGTTGAAAATATACAAAAGTAATAATGTGAGTCGTTGGATATAGCCCGTCTGTGTTTGGCAAGTATAACTGCGTTGTGATTTGGCAAGTATAACTGGATTAGATCCAGTTATACTTGAGGGGGAGTGTTGGAGAATTTATCCCACATCGAAAATATACAAAAGTAATAAAGGGTATATATTTCACATTGAAAATATACAAAAGTAATAAAAAAATTTATAAGTGGTGTAGATTGGATCTTAACACAAGCCAATTGGTTTTGTAACAAATAATAGTGACCTTACTAGTAGGTGTGATTAAGTTTCAGTTTACAGCATGCATGGTGTTGCTGCAATATATGGAGTAGCCTTAATGAAATGAGTGTGGGAGTTCAAGATCATTTTAAAGTTTCTTAGTTTGCTGTTTCTTGGCTCTCACCACTCCAACAGTTTGATTTTTATTGGCAAGACTATAATGAGAAAATAAACATTTCTATACAACTTATTAAAACACATTCCAATCATGTTAAGCTGCAGACTACTAGTATGCAGATGGATAAGAATTTGAATTTGAAACTTTATTAATTGATAATTTTAAGATTCATATAGTATGTGAATGAGCTAGACTTCGAATTTTACATTTTATTTTTTATTATTTTAAGATTCATAATATGTAAATGTACAACAGTTTATACTTCTAATTAGATTCATATAATACGTGAATGAATGAAATTTTGGTTCAAAGTTCACTTTTTTTATTATTTCAAGATTCATATATAAGAGGGGATGATGGCAAATTAAATTTTAAAATATTCAATTTTAGTTGGTTAAAGAAAAAGAACTATTCAATTTTAGAGATTTTATACCATTTAATCCTAAAAAAATAAATCTTGGGATGTTCTCAAAGATAATTTTATATTTCTAACAATTATTTTCATTAAAATAAAAAAAGAAAAATGAATGTTATAGTATTAGATTTGTTCAATAAAATTGTTAATGAACATTATTAATCTACATTGCTTCGTGGATGAGGATGGTATTAACTATTAATTAATCCATAGAAAAGGAAAATGCAATTCATCCAAAATATATGAGACTTTTTAGGTGGACATATTCCAATACAATACATCCGAAATAGGTGAGACCTTGTGGATGGATATATTTTAAGTTCTCATAATATAAATCCACAAAGATGTTCATCAAAATCCAAATTTGCCAAATCTTTTGCCATCCAAATCACAAAGAAGTCATTGGTGAAAAGGGTCTCATTTTACCGTTTCTTTAGGATTCAGTTATATGAAATTTGGAGAAAGTCATTTGGAATATATAATATTGTTCATTTTACTAAACAAGATTATCCATTTGCCGAAGGTTGGTTATTGTCATGGCTTCCACAGATCATCAGCTTCACTTCCTTCTTGTTCCTCTATTGTCTCCAAGCCATCTTATCCCTTTTACAGACATGGCCAAGCTTCTTGCTCAACGTGGTCTAACAGTTACCATTATCATGACACCTATCAATGCAGAAAAATACAGTAATGTCATTGAATTCTCGGAGAGTTCTGGCCTCAGGATTCAGTTTCTAACACTCCCATTCCCTGGTAAAGAATTCGGATTGCCTGAAGGATGTGAAAACATGGATTCAGTTCCTTCTCAGGATCTCATACTACCCTTTTTTGATGCAAGCAATAAGATGGAAGAAGGAGTAGAAAAATGGCTGGAAGATTTGAATTCAGAATCAAAGCCTGATTGTATCATTTCCGATTTGTGTCTACCTTGGACTTCGAATCTTGCAGCTAAGTTCAAGATTCCAAGAATTGTGTTCCAGGTCATTTCTTGTTTTGCTCTTCTTTGTAGTCATTATGAGAATGGAGCAGCTGGCTCAGACACATCTCCCATTCCTGAGATTCTTGAAAATCTTGAAATTTCTAAAGCAATGGTCCCTGAAGTTATGCGACAGAATTCAGGAATTCTTGCTCAGTTTAAAGAATCTGAGAGATCTTCACAAGGTTTGTTGGTGAATTCTTTTGATGAATTGGAATCAGATTTTGTCAAAGCATATGAAAAAGTATCGGAGAAGAAGATTTGGTGCATTGGACCTCTATTTCTTGGCAATAAAAGAAGCTCATCACGTAATAATAATGCGTCCCCCATGGATAAGCATGAGTGCTTAAAATGGCTTGATTCACAGAAACAAAGTTCTGTATTATATGTTTGTTTTGGTAGTCTTTTTCTCTTGTCACCGAAGCAACTGATCGAGCTAGGATTAGGGTTAGAAGCATCAAACCATCCCTTCATTTGGGTACTAAGAGGAGGAAATGAATCAAACGAAGCAGACAAATGGCTTGAAGAGGAGAAGTTTGAAGAGAAAGTTAAAGGAAGAGGACTAGTTGTCCGCGGATGGGCGCCGCAGGTTTTGATATTATCACATCCGGCGACCGGAGGGTTCTTGACACATTGTGGTTGGAACTCAACACTTGAAGGGATTTCAGCTGGTTTACCAATGATAACTTGGCCAATGTTTGCTGAGCAATTTCACAATGCTAAGATGATAAATAAAGTGTTGAAAAATGGTGTCAAGATCAATGGAACTGAGGAAGGGAAAAAGAGTGAACTGTTGGTGAAAAAGAAGGATATAAAGATTGCTATACAACAATTGATGGGTGATGGAGAAGAAGGTGAAGATAGAAGAAGAAGGGCTAAAGAACTTGGAAATTTTGCAAAGAAAACAGTTGAAGAAGGTGGATCTTCTTACACTAATATCACTCACTTGATTCAGTATGTTAAGGAACAAAGTCACTTCTGCCATTAACTGAATCAGTTAGTGCAGGAATACGACCACTTTATCATCTATTAATCATGTGAAATGTGCAGAATTTGATCATTTAACATTCGAGCTGGGCACATTGAGAACAGATTTGTCATTTTTCTTTTCTTTCAATTGATTTTGAGTAAGATGAAACAAAATTAAACTAATACATTGCTTAAGTAGGACGTGCCAACATCATGTAAAAGCAACACTTGAACCTTTGATGGGGGAAAGTCTTGGCAATGACAACTTATTGCTATGCTACTAGCTGCTGAAGCCAAAAGAATTGTTAACAAAGATATGAATGTATCTTTCTGTTTGCAATGTAGCGCCTTCACTTATAATGGAAAGTATATTTTTTATTCTAATTAGGTTAATTTTTAATTTTCTCTAATAAAAATTAAATTAATTAAAATATAATTCTAATTTAATTGAAATTATATTTTTTATTCTAATTACATTAACTTGAATTTTATATTATAATTAATAATGCTTATAAACTATTTTATCTCTAATAAAAAATTAAATTAATTAAAATGTAGTTCAAATTTAATGAATGCAAATTAATTAGCTATTTTATTATATATTTTTTAAAAATGATTGTAGTTAATTTTCAAATTAAAAATAAAATTTAAAGTAGAAAAGTTTTAATATTAAAAATATTAAAAAAGTGTTATATAATTGTTCAAATAAAAATTTATTAAAATTTTAATAAATTATAATTCTATTAAATTTATAATATTAGATTCCTATAAAAATAAATTAATACTTTTATTATTTTAAAAATTATTATAATTTAATTAATTAAAATTTTTATTTGTCTAATAAGTAATTAATAACGTTTTTAATAAAATTAGTGCATGAAATTTTTTGAGAGTAGCATTTATCTTATATAAATAAAAAAAAATAATATTATCTTCAAATATTTAATTAAAGTTTAATAATAAATTAAAGGACTAAGATTAAATTAATTATATTTTTATTATCTAATTATTAACTAAATTTGTAATATTTTCTTAAAAAGTTATCAACTAAAATGAAAAATATTGTAAATAATTATTTTTAAAGTAAATAAAATATCAACATAAAAAAATGTTGATAATAAATTATGTGTAGTTGTTTAAGTAGAAAATTTATTAAAATTATAATGAATTACAAGAGATCTATTAAATTTATAATATCAGATTCATATATAGTTAAAGGATGTTTATATTATTTTTAAAAGTTCTACTTAAATTGAATAAGAAAATAATTAAATTTAAATTAACCAATATTATATCTAATAATTAACTATAATCATATTTCTTCTAAAAGTTAGTTTATAAAATTTATGTTATATAAATAAACAGTTATGATTTTCAAATATTCTATTAAATTTCATAAAAATTACAATTAAATAAAATAAACTAATGTTTATATCTAATTACCAACTAAAATAATAATTCTTTAAAAAATAGTGGATTTAATTTTTTTGGAGTAGAAAATCTCAGCAACGTTCAAAATTTTTGGAAAACATGAAGTGTAATTTCTAAGATGCAAGTGACATTTTTTGATTGAGATAAATTAATACAAATAGATACTATAGGCTGAATAGTTTAATTTTTTAAGAGTTTTTTCATAAGTTATTTTAAATTTTAAATTTTATTAATAAAATTAATATTTTAAATGAAAAGTTTGTTAATTTCTTTTAAAAAATATCAATGTTAAAAATATTAAAAAGAAGTGAATGGTGAAAAAATTTGTTAATTTCTTTTAAAAAATATCAATGTTAAAAATATTAAAAAGAAGTGAATGGTGAAAAAAATTGTTAATTTCTATTAAAACTCTTATTTATAAAAAAAAAACATAAATTTTATCAGAATTAGCTTGTGGAAGAAATTAGCTGTGTCGATCAATTGATAAAAGTTAAATTTTTAAATTTTAAAAAAATTTTAAATTGATAATGATAAAAAAAAATGATACACCTGATGTGTACTAGTAAAATCAAATATAATTATGTACAATTAATTATAGAATTTTTAGAAAAAAATTGGGAATGAGAGAAGTAAAGATCAAACTTTTAATATCACAATTAATAATAAACTTGTGCTGTGCAAGAAATTGTTTAATTATACTATAATTAAAATGAGTAAATATATAATAAAAATACATGAAAAGAGTAATTCTCAACTGAGTTTATTAAAGTAAAAACTCTTACTTATAAAAAATTCATAAATTTTATCAGAATTAGCTTGTGGAAGAAATTAGGTGGCTAGATCAACCAATTGATAAAAAATAAATTTTAATTTTTTTTTGTAAAATTTGTTATTTTTTTAAAAAAAATTTATGGTCTTTAAACAAAAATTATATCATCAAAACATAAAATACTAAAAGAAAAAATAGAATCTATTTATAAAGAGATGTTCATATACATTATTCCAACTTTTACTTTTACATTTACAAGAAAAGAAAAACTTTACATTTCAAAGCTAAAGTTTTGATATAAAGAGAGCCAAATTAGTTGATATAGTGATACTTTAATGAGATATAAAAGTCAATATTTTAGAAAACATAATACTTCATGTCCCTGTGATCACCCAAATAGGACGGGGCACCTTTGTAAGACTAAATATTCCTGAAGTCGGTCTAATAATTGTGGGTCATGCCATTATTATTATTTTTTTTCTTTTGTGAAAAAGGAGGAAACACTAAGTTTTGATTTAAGCTAAAGTAAACCTCAAATCTGATACACCATTTATCTCATGCAATAATCACTCATGGGGTGAACTTGCAAGAGATGACATCCATTTGGCATTCTTGAGTCATGATTCTTTTATGAATGAACTAATTAAAATACCTACAATTTTATCTAATTGGTACTCCAAAATTCAAAGATATGAACTCATTAAAACTTTCAAGTGGTTGTATAGCATTTTGAGATTTAGAATTTGAATTTTACCATTGCCAATTTAAAAAAGGAAAATTGTCCCTGTTTTACAATCTATCAACGTCTAGATCATATGATCTCTCTATTTGTTAAGAAAAAAAATTTCCAAGTAGTTACACATTTAATATATAGAAACTTCAATTCTTGCAAAAACAAAATCAATTTCAAATCATTTTATTAAATTCATTATACATATTATGAATTATATTAAAAGAAAAAAGGTCGAGGATTTCAAAAAAAAAAAAAAATATATATATATATATATATACACACTTTAAATAATATTTGACAATTTTAAACTCTTTTCTTTTAATTAGAGCAAGAAAAATATATATATTTTTGTGAATGTTGATATTGTTCTTATTCATTTATTATTCAACTCTTCATTTTAATTTTTTTAATAAAAAGTCACTCCATTTTTGTCTAAATTTTGAAATAAATGAACTTCTAGATGTGTTGGTACTTGGTTGGTGATCCTATCAAGTTCTTCTTGGCTTCTTTTTTTTTTTACCAAAAAAACAAGCCAAGTAAAGACCATATGTTCATTAATGAGTACGACATTTTTAAAATTGTAACCTTTCCCACACCATATAAATAAAAAAAAAAGAAAAATTTACATCTACTCTTTTAAACTAATGCCACATAATTACTTTTATAAGACGTCAAACAAATAAGTATGACAAATGTCAAAAAATTTATATAAATATCTTTTAAATTTGACATTCATATATTTATGTATTACATCAACACATTATTTTACCATCAAGTTGTCCGCGTAATTTATTTTGATGCTCAACTCTGCTAATAAACATGGACAGCGATACCTGAAGGGGACATGATGTACATGACAAATTTTTTTTTGGAGATAATTTTCATATTGTCTAATGCTAATTAAAATTTATTTTTTTAATTTTTTTCAATAATTTATTTACAATGATAAAATCTAAAATTTAAAATAAATAAAATAATTTAAACATCTTATATCTAATTTATTTATTATTAATATAATTATAAAAAATAAAAAATATTACTGTAATACACTGGAGCAATTGTAAAGCGGAACAACTAACATAATCTTAATATTTTATTTAGGGTCAATTTCACTATCTCTTTCTCTTTCTCCTTATACTAATGATTTAAAAGAAATATTTTAGGAGTCGAGTTGAGTACAGCAATAACATCCAAGGCAATAATATCAATTTCTTTTTTCCTTGCATTTGACGCTTACCTTACCGTAGGGGTTCTGCCCAGAAAACTACACTGAAGAATTATTGTGGCCCTAGTTCACTTCACATCCTCTCTTTCTTTATTTTGGAATTAATGGATCATTTCTAGATTTCCTTTCCTCTCCTCTCATATGATATATGTGACAGTGATCTTCAATAATAACTAGTGGAATATTTTAAATTGTAGACGTTGACATTTATTATAAATCACGAAAATTTATTTTTTTAATATTTATAATAATGATTACAAAATTTAAATACATGTAAAAATAAATCAAATAAACAATAATATTCACTAATAATTATTGAATCAGCCGATAGAAATTATTGTCGTTTAAACGATATTTTAATCAAGTTTCAGTATGTTAAATTAATTATTAAATTTTTTTTATTATTTTTATAGTTGCGGTATAGATTGAATTGTATTGATTATAATCTAATAAATTTTAAACACTGACCATTTATATATAAATAAAAAAATAAAGTTGGTAGAGCACTGGGGATGTTGCCTCATTGACGCGTTTGGGACGCAAACTGTGGAGACAAATGACGGGGGTCAATACATGAAATATGAACAAGTCCAAGTCTACTTCGCGTTTGACTAATATTC